>VZTY01010368.1:6949-19867 GCA_013400935.1 Turnix velox | reverse complement strand
TTCCTCTGAAGGGAGATGCTCCAATCCTTTCATCATCTCTGTGTCTCTCTGCTGGACTCTCTCCAGCAGTTCCCTGTCCTTCTTCAGCTGACGCCCCCAGAACTGGACACAATATTCCAGATGTGACGACAGGGAAGAGCTCTCTTAAAGTTGATCTGACAAGTGGGGACAGTCTCCCTGCTGCTGTTTATTTTGCTTGGCAGAGCAGAGCAGAGGGAACTCCATTAAAAAGGCAATATGGAGCAACTCTGACTCCAGCCCACACAAATTAGTGCAGCTTTTCTGGTTCAAGTACAAAGCAAACAGCACTCATCCAGCCACAAACCTGTGGCAACTCAGCCAAAATTAGTCCGTTAAAACTTTTTTTTTCATTTTTAGGTTTTTTTGGCATCCTAAGTACTCCATTCACCTATCTCCTGGCACATTATCATAATGACAGAAGATCTGATTATGGATACTACCTGGGAAGTACCTTGAAGAAGTATATTTAGTACGTGTTGAAGAAGAACTCCAGCCAGCAGAAGGATGGAAAACCAAAGCCAGAGTTTTAAGGCACACCCTGGGATTTACCAGGAAACTTCATTTTGTTCAATTAAAATCTCTAAAAGAAATACTGTTCCCTGAGTCTAACTAAAGCAGAATCCTTTCTTTTGAGCTCATGCAAGAATTAGGTTGGAAGAGCCTCTAAGCTCTTCTTGGAGTTTTCCTCCTGACACACGCACACCAGTCTATAAAACAAAGTTTCAGCCAAGGCAAAAACCAAGGGGGTTTTCCCACCAATTTATGTTGGCAACTCCAGTGGAAGGTGTGGTCTTTCATAATTAGGCTTTGCAAAATGAATAAATGCTAGATAAAAAGGGTAAGAAAGCACAGGGTGGGGGAATTTTGAGCTTAGTAAGTGTAGGAATAGCTTAAACAGCACCACAAAAGTGTTTGAATATCTTCATAGCTAGGAGACAGTCATGAAACCTGAAACCTGGATCCTCCTCAAGCAAGTGCCTACCTACAATGGGTATGGCTCTGAGCCAGAAGATCTACCATCAGAGGAACCACCTGCACTGGAACAGGGAGGTTGTGAATGTCCCCTCCCAGGAGATGTTTAAGGCCAGGCATTGAGGCATTGAGCAACCTGGCCTAGTGGGAGGTGTCCCTGCCCATGGCAGGGGGGTTGGAACTGGATGATCATTAAGGTTCCTTCCAACCCAAACTATTCTATGATATAGAGGGACGAGCCCTTCTGGTGACACCATGTGGCCTCTGCTCCTCAGCTGATGGGACTCTCATGTATAGGAATGTTCCGGTCCCACACAGGTAGTGTGGCTGTAAAGCCACTCAAAGCTAATTTCCATCATGAGAAAAGCACCAGCAGCTGATTAACAAGGTCTGTGATCTGCAGGTGATTTTGCCAGGAGAGGTAAAGAACTGAACCGGAACATCCTGATGTGAGCCCTGGCACTGAAAACATTTGCAATACAAAGATGACAGAATCATAAAGTTGGAAGGGACCTTCAAAGGCGTTGAAGTGTCCCTGCAGTGAGCAGGGACATTATGCTCATGATCAGGTCACTCAGAGCCTCAGCAAGCCTGGCCTTGGATGTCTCCAGGCATTGATGGGGCCTCCACCACCTATCTGAGCACTGTCTCACCACCCTTATAGGGAAGAACTTCCTAACATCTACCCAAACCTGCCCTGCTCCAGTTTCAAAACAGTGCCCCTTATCCTATGGCTCCATGTCCTGGCAAACAGCCCATCCCCAGCTTTCCTGTAGCCCCTTCAGGCACTGGGAGGGAACTGGGAGTTCTCCTTGGAATCCTTCTCCAGGCTGAACAGCCCCAACTGTCTCAGTCTGTCCTCACAGCAGAGCCGCTCCAGCCCCCTGATCATCCTCTGGACACTCTCCAACAGGTCGATTTCCATGTCATTAAATGCGTTCCTTGGGTGACTTCATTCTCAACAGTCACAAACTTGCTGGCAGGAAAAACGGAACGATTCATGCAACATCTACCAACACACAACAGCTTATCTCCATTCTTTCCTGCCTTCTGAGCTGAGAGGATTACTAACCATTTGAGAAGACAAAGCCCCCGTGGCTTAAATCCTTTCTTCAGGAACTGCTTCATAAAAAGTCATGACATTTGCTGTGCAGCAAACACCACAACAGTAACAACTAGTCCTGTGTGTAACAGGTTTTACGCCTCACAACACTATGGCTTGGATGTTAAGACTGACAGAACTTCGTGGATTCATTAATCCTGATAAAGCATCTTCTCCACTTGACCTTTATTTCTGGCTACAGATGATAAATGGTAAAATGCTTGTCACCAGGTATATTTCATAGAATCATAGAATTGTTTGGGTTGAAAGGGACTTTAAAGATCGTCTAGTTCCAACCCTCCTGCCATGGACAGGGACACCTCCCATTACACCAGGTTGCTCAATGCCTCATCCAGCCTGGCCTTAAACACCTCCAGAGAGGGGGCATCCGCAACCTCTCTGGGCAACCTGTTCCAGGGTCTCACCACCCTCACAGCCTAAATCCGCCTCTTCCAATTTTCATCCGTTACTCCTAGTTCTGCCATCCTGGACCCTGTTAAGAAGTCCTACCCCAGCCTTTCTGTAGCCCACTTCAGGTAATGATATAAGCCACTATAAGGTTCCCTCTGAGCCTTCTCTTCTCCAGGCTGAACAGCCCCAACTCCTTCAGCCTGTCCTCAAAAAGGAGATGCTCCAGCCCTCTTCATGGCCCTCCTGTGGGTCCACTCCAGCAATTTCACAAACAATCTACCAGATTCTACACAGGATCTCAACAATTATCAACCCAGATCTCACCGAAATGCCAAACTCAAAGGCATTTTCCTCTCTCTACATGCAATGTGAGAAGGGACAAAGAAAAGCAATCCCGCAGATAAACTCATACAGCTCCTAAACAGCAGCTTTCACACTAAAAATAAGGAGCCATTTAACCAACCTGCAACCTCCACATTCTTCTGCTCTCACTGTTGGGCTCGACTCACTGAAAATGGCAATTGCCATCATCTGAATATTTGAATGGAACTCCATACACTTAATATTGCAAAACACAGTCTCTGATCATTCTTATAAGTTGTTTTTTTTTCTGTTGAGATGTCTGGTACAGTGCAGTTGACTAGAGACTGTCCCAAAGGCTTTTGGAGTTCATCCCAGAGATAAACTAAGGAGATGGCCATGTGTTGGTGGCAGTGGAAGCCTTCATAGTTCTGACAGCCCACCCCAGGTAGGAAGGCAATGAGAGAAAATGAACATTTTTAGCTATAAATCCAGCCCCACACAACACCACTCCACACCTGAAGCTATTTCTCCTTTGCCTCCAACTCCATTAGCCCACAGCACTGTCTGGCTGAAGAATAAAATAACAATGGAAAACCCAGCCTGGGTTAAGAAAAAAATAACAAATCTCTATGACCAATGAATGGAGTTGCTAACAAGGCTGTCAGAGCCTCTCCTGCTCCATGCAACATGGTCTAGTGGGAGGTGTCCCTGCCCATGGTAGAGGGAGTTGGAACTAGATGATCTTTAAGGTCCCTTCCAACCCAAACCATTCTATGATTCCATGAGCAGTATTTAAAGGGTAACACTATTGGACTTGCTCATCTGCTTGTCCAAACATCACTCCCAGGATCTGATTATAAATCCAGGGCCACTTCCAGATAATTCTGGAATTCTCATCCTCTTGAAACATAACCTCTCCACAAATGATTTATATTATCTATACATCCACATCTACTAAAAACAGAGAACACCAACAGCTAATTTCTAAAGCCCAAAGTGTTTGCAGGACTTGACCAAGCGCTGACTTATTGGCTCTCACACCCTGCCTCATCTTACAGGGAGCTCCCAGCATCTGCAGCAGGATCTCTGTCAGTCAGAATTGATCTTCTAACAAGCACTTGCTCGATCTTCATGTAAGCAGCACTTTAAATATTTCATTAAGCTTAAGAGCCCAAAAATCCAGCAAATCAAGCTTGTGTTCTACAAGACAACATAACTCTGCTTTTCTTAAATAATTTACTTTCTAAATCAAACAGTCTTCTCTTTCTTAGCTTTTATTCAATTTATACTTCTGTCAGCATGTTCAAATTTATGTTTCTATTTAAAAGCGCAGCTAATCTCAACATTTCAGGGGGGAAGAGTTCAGCACCTAACAAACTAAAGCTATGGATTGATAGTAAAATCCTACCATAAACTTAACTAGAGAATGATAGAATGGTTTGCGTTGGAAAGGACCTTAAAGATCAACTAGTTCCAACCACCCTGCCATGGGCAGGGACACCTCCCACTAGATCAGGCTGCTCAGTGCCTCATCCAGCCTGGCCTTAAACACCTCCAGGGATTGAGTGGGCAGCCACACCCACTCCAGGCAACCTCTTTCAGTGTCTCATCACCCTCACGGGAAAGAACTTCTTTCTTATCTCCAGCCTGAATCTTCCCTCTTCCAATTTGCATCCATTACTCCTAGTCCTGCCATCACATATCCTATTAGAAAGTCCTACCACTGCCTTTCTGTAGCCCCCTTCGGGTACTGAGAAGCTACTCTGAGGTCCCCCTGATCCTCTTCTTCTCCAGGCTTAACAACCCCAACTCCTTCAGCCTGTTCTCAGAAGGGAGTTGCTCCATCATCTTTGTGGTCCTCCTCTGGACCCATTCCAAATCTAAAGCCCCCTACTAAATTCAGCCTATGGGGAAGCAAGAGTGGGAGGGGAAAAGTGGTAAAAAAGTAAATCTGGCTGGGCAGAAAAACTGAGTTAACTGAAAACTCTCTTTAGAGAAATGGAGATGGAGTACTATAGAACATGTTGAGTTGGAAGGGTTCTTCGGAAGTCACTTAGTCCAACCCCCTGCAGTGAGCAGTGACATCCTGCAGTAGATCAGGTTGCACAGAGCTTCAGCAAGACTGACCTTGAATGTCTCCAGGGTCAGGTAGATCACCAGGAAAAAGACCCTGTCTGAAAGTGGCTGGTAGAAAGGGAGGGGATGAACATCTTCCAGATCATTTATTCACTAACAGCTCACTCTTTCTCTAAACAGTCTCCACCTCACGCTCTCACTGATGTCTGGGAGGATTTTGCTCTGTAGGCTAAATACACATTGTGTTAAAATGTATTTTCTTCTACCAATTTCCATTTAAATTTGACTGTTCGTTCCTTGTTCCAAAATAATGAGAATGCACTGTTTGCCTGCAGTACCTACAGACAAAACTTTTAAGTTGCCATTTAATTCCCTTTATTTTTAAGGTAAGACATAAGAAAGCATTAAAAAGCAATTGCCTAAAGCAAAAAAATTTAAAAAAATCACGCTCTTTATGGGTGAGGCAAAGGCAATTGTAGAGGTAAGGAAAGGTATTTTTGTATACTTGTTGTTTCAGTGCCTAATCCTGCCTGGCCTTGAACCCTTCCAGGGCTGGGGCAGCCACAGCTTCTCTGGGCAACCTGGGCCAGAGGCTCACTCCTCCCACTGTAAAGAATTTCTTCCTAATATCTAATCTCAATCTCTCCTATTTCAGTTTAACACCATTCCCATTCATCCTATCACTACACATTCCTGCAACAAGGCTGTCTCAATCTCTCTTCTAGATTAAAGATAAGGAAGAAGTTCTTTATCATGAGGGTGGTGAGACACTAGGACAGGTTGCCCAGAAAGGTGGTGGAGGCTCCATCAATCCCTGGAGACATTCAAGGCCAAGCTTGCTGAGGCTCTGAGCAACCTAATCTAGTACAGGATTTTCCTGCTCACTGAAGGGGTTTGGACTAGGTGGCCTTTGAAGGATCCTTCCAACCCCACGATTCTATGATTCTTGTAAGCTCCCTTCAGGTATCTGGTCTAAGGTCTCCCTGTTCTCCAGACTGAGCAAGTGCAGCTCTCTCAATCTGCATTAATAAGAGAGGTGCTCCAGCCCTCTGAGCATCTTTGTGGGAAGCCTCCTGACCTTCCCCAACAGGTCCATGCCCCTCCTGTACTGGGAGCATACACAATCACANAGAGGAGGGCCACAACGATGATCAAAGGGCTGGAGCAACTGTCTTAGGGACAGGCTGAAGGAGTTGGGGTTGTTCAGCTTGGTGAAGAGAAGGCTCAGGGGGGACCTCAGAGTAGCTTCTCAATACCTGAAGGGGGCCTCCAGAAAGGTAGGGGTAGGACCTTTTAATAGGATATGTGATGGAAGGACTATTAATTATTTAAATTGGAAGAGGGCAGATTAAGGCTAGATATAAGAAAGAAGTTCTTATGGTGAGAGTGGTGAGACACTGGAGAGAGGTTGTGGATGCCCCCTCTCTGGAGGTGTTTAAGGCCAGGCTGGACAAGGCATTGAGCAGCCTGATCTAGAGGGAGGTGTCCCTGCCTAGGGCAGAGGAGTTGGAACTAGATGATCTTTAAGGTCTCTTCCAATCCAAATTATTGTATTATTCTTTGAATCAGTGCCTATCTCTGCGTGAATACCCAGAACTTTTTTCTGCATTTCCATAGAAAATCAACGGAAAGCCACTTCAGGGGAGGAGAGACATATCCAGCTGCAGCTCTTTTACTTCTCTCCCAATTTCTTTATGTTTTCCTATTTCTCTCTCCCTGACTTCCCTTAACACAAACCAGCTGAAATTTCTCCTCCAGGGAGTGGGGCTATCATGCTTTCGTTTGTTTACAGAACCCCTACCAGATCCATTAACTGTCAGTATGAGAAAAAAACAAAACAAAACAAAAACACTAAATGGGAAAAAAAAAAGAATGGTGGTCTAAGATGGCAATCAATCATCGAGCTGCTCTCTACTGAGAGACCATCTTAGTGCTGAGTTGAACTGGGATGTTTCTGAGTGAGACCACGACCCTCACCTGCCACTTGACATCCGAGAGCTCCTCCTCTTTGCTAATGGACAGATCCCATCAATAAATCTGATTCCTTTCACTGGGTGGAGGAAGCAGATGGAAAGAAAAGATTAATGTCTGCCGGGCTGACATTAGAGGGAAGATGTAAAAGATAACAGAAATTACTGGCTGGGTCTCACATGAACTAGGGTTCGCTGATGCGTGAGATCAGCTTTCCCAGTAGACTCCAGAAGGAATTGGATTTTTTTTTTCTCCCTGAGCACTTTCTGCCTGTCTTCATCTTCAGTTAACATCCTTCTGAGATGAAACCTTGTAGCTGGTGGTGGTTGCCCTCAGCACAGGCTCACGACTGACTTCCCCAGAACCATATGGCTACATTTAATGCAAACCCAAGGCAGAGCAGGAACGACGTTAGGCTATGATTCAGTTTCAGTTTATTTCCTCTGCAGAATCACAGCCTCCGAAAAGAAAAAGAAATAATAAAAAAGATTGCTTAGGAAAACATAAAAGTGAAATTTCCGCTTCCTCGGAGCCAGTATTAACTGTACCTTAATCCCGGAAGAAGCTCCAAGATTGCATCAGATGGAAGGATGATGAAATTTTGGGGGGAAGAGAGGAGAGCTATTATCCATATGCAAAAGCAGAGGAACCACATGTGGGAACAGAGATAAGCCTCTTCTAATCTTCTAATGTCTTATTCTAATGTTTCAGAGAAAAACACCTTACATGTGGTAAAGCTGGCTGGAATCACAGACTCTCAGGGATTGGAAGGGACCTTAAGAGATCATCTAATCCAATCCCCCTGCCAGAGCAGGAACATGTAGACCAGATCACAGGGTTAGACCCTGCTTTCTACACAAACCAAAGGCAGGAAGCCAAGAAAAGAGAAGAAAATCCTGCTAAGGTTGTAGGGTGCCTTCTTTACTTCTTATGTGTTCTTCCCCATCTTGCCCCTGGAGGTCATGGTCCACTGCTGGCTGCTGCTGGAGAAATCCTGAAGAAGTCAGGTGTGACTGAAGTTTCAAACAGCAATTCAGACACAACAATCATGTATTGGGTTGGAAGGGATCTTCAAAGGCCACATAGTCCAAATCCCCTTCTGTGAACATCCTGCACTAGATCAGGTTGCTCAGAGACTCAGAAGCCTGACCTTGAATATCTCCAGGCATTGAGATAGCGCCTCCACCACCTCTCTGGGCAACCAGAGCCACCAGGACATAGTGATTTGAAGGACTGGATACCCACAAAAGCCCCAAACTTCTCTTAAGGTGTGCGAGATTAAATCCCTTCCCCTGCAATGCACCCACCTTCTTGGTGGTGTGAGAAAGAACACGGTGCTACAGCTCAAACAGAGCACCCGTAAACATCTCTTTGCTCCTCCAAATTCATACTGGGGCTGGAGTTCACTTCCATGATATGGATCTATGTGTCTAGGATCAAAAGAAATGGTGTTATCAGCTTGCTCTGCTCCGTTGGCTCTGCTGGGCTGCACCACAAAATGAGCAAGGAAAGCAAACACTACCAAGCCATGCTCCAGAGGTGAGCAGGAGCCACATACAAAGAAGAGATCATGGTCTGGGTGGGCAAGAAAAGGAACCTGACTCATACTTATTCGTACTCTTCACTACTGCTTTCCAGAGGAGAGTGAACCTAGACTTAGGTACTGGTGAAAAAGTATCTAGTGGCTCTGTTCTCCCGATGATCTTCCTCTGGGTGTCTCAGAGGATGAGCACTTACACACACTTCCATCAAGGCTGCAATAAATGACCTGGCTCTGGGTATTGGTGGTGATACCCACCTCTAGGAGGTTTAAATTAGAGTGAACCTGACAGTATGCTTCTTGATACTGACATTGCTCATGCTCCTCCATGTCTCCTCTCTCCAAGGGAAGAGAAAATACAAGAAAGCATCTAAATTTTGCACTGAGGACTGGAAAAGCTCCTGCAGGCATTAAGAATTTATATTACAATCCTTTATTTTGTTCTCTGCTCTTCTGGAATCATATCCCTGCCAGACAGAAAGAGAGCAAGTTGACTCTGACATGAGTTCTAATCTCAGCCAAGAATTGAACAAGTTAAGCTTTCCAGAACAAGTTAAGCTTTCCAGCTTTCCAAGAAGAAAGGCAGGGCACAAGTATTCCTCCAATCACTTTCAATAAATGCTTTCACTGTCATCACAAAGCTGAGAGAGAACAATTGCTCTAAATGTCTTCAAAAAGCACATGGAGATAATTTCAAAAAGCACGTGTAGTTTAGGAGAGACTCAGAGCTGCATTATTTATCCAAAGATAAATTCAGAACTTGACACCAAGGTTGAAATTCCATCTGCAGCAGAAAGACCTGACTGAGCTACTGGACGTTTTTAAAAGAGATAAAACAGGAGGGAAGTTGAAGAAGCAAAGCATGACTCTGTCTGTGACTGATAGGATCTGATTCTGGCTTGAGCTGCAAGGCAGGCAGGAGTTTCCATCATAATGGATCTGTGAGGCCTCTGTGGCCTCACCCACTGAAGTCCAGAGCTGTGGCTCTCCTGAGATTCCCAGTCTGAGATAACCCCTCATGAACCCTGTGCTGCCAGCAGTCACTCAAACAGCCAGACCCTTGTGGCTGCTGTGACAGCACTGTCATAACCCTGGAGTTACAGACACTGCTACCAATGCAGTAACTCACACAGAATTACAGAATGTCAGCGACTGGAAGAGACCTGGAGACATCACCTAGTCCAACCACCCTGGCAGAGCAGGAACACCCAGATCAGGTCACACACGAAGGCATCCTGATGGGGTTTGAATGTCTCCAGAGAAGGAGACCTCACACTCTCTCTGGGCATCCTGTGCCACTCTTCTGTCACCTTCACCCTGACAAAGCTTCATCTCCTATTTCTGTGGAATGTCCTGTGTTCCAGCTTGAACCCATTGCCCCTTGTCTTACCACTGGATGTCAACTCAGCACATGCAGGTGCTGCAACCCTCATTCTGGTCCTCCAGTCCCACCAGCTCCTTGGTGGGAAGTTGTCTACTAGACTTCCCTACTCTGTCATAGACCATATGCCAAGATAAGTAGACTCAAGTGATCTCCATCCAGGGGTTCCACAAGACAGAGTGGTCACATCTTGAGATCAGAAGAGGGTGGTCATAGAATCACAAAGTTGGAACAGACCTTCAAAAGCCATCTAGTCCAACCCCCTGCAGTCAGCAGGGACATCCTGCACTAGATGAGGTTGCTCAGAGCCTCTGCAAGCCTTCTCTTGTGCACCTCCAGGCACTGATGGAGCCTCCACGATGTCTCTGGGCAACTTGCTCCATTGTCTCACCCCCCTCATGGGGAAAAACTATCCTCAGGTTGCTCAGATCTCAGCAACCCTGGTCTTAAATGTCTCCAAACTTGATGGGGCCTCCACCATCTCTCTGGACAACCTGGAACAGTGTCTCACTACTCTCATGGGGAAGAACTTCTTCCTCATGTCTCATCTAACTCTGTCCTACTCTAGTTTCAAACCTTGTCCCTCATCCTGTGGCTCAATGCCCTGGCAAACAGTCCCTCCCCAGTTTTCCTGTAGCCCCTTTAGGCACTGGGAGGCCGCTCTGAGGTCTCCCCGCAGCCAGGATGAACATCTCCAAATCTCTCAGCCTGTCCTTGGAGCAGAGTTGCTCCAGCGCCTCCATAAATCCCAGAGAAAAGATGAGTGGCACCCGGAGAAGCCAACGACACATCCCATTAAAGTACTTTGGGATTTCCAGCTGCCTTAGAATAATTAACGCACTGCGCACAAACCTCTCCCAGCTATAAACAATCACTCTTTCAGCCCAGGAAGATGAATCATTACAAGTTGTAGGCACAGAATGTCTATTTCCATTACCATTTTTTAACACTAAAATTGTCAAATTCCTTAGATTAATTACCCCTCTCACTAAGTCACACCAACTCGGCGATGGTGGATCATCATGCGAGGCACGCATGGCACAAAAAACAAAGAAACAAATATAGGAGGATTCTGGCTGTGAAACAGTGTGCTGTTGAGGCTGATAAAGTGAATCTTCATGCTGCTATCATGGTGAAGTCTCCAGACTATTAGGCTTTGGAAGGGATGGGTTATTATCTGAGGACAACTTTCCCAGCAGGGCATGCGCCCCGCCAGCCTAATTGTGGAAATGAAGGGATTACAAATAAGACAAATTTGATTTGATTGTTACCTGAATTAGTATCAACAAGAAGGAATTTCATACAACATCCTCTGTTTGCCAAAACACTCACATTTGGCAGTCAGACAGAAGTCAGAGGATGTCAAGGATTGGAAGGTACATGGAGAGATCATCTAGTTCAATCCCCCAGCTGAAGCAGGAACACCAAGATCAGGTCACACAGAAACATGTCCAAGCTTACAGCAGGCATGGTTCTATCAACTCCACTTCAGCACCTCCAGTAGGATGGAGAGACACGAATCCAGGCTGGCCAGAGAGGTGGTGAAGGCCCCATTGCTGGGGTCTGCAACCTGATCTAGCGCAGGATGTCCCCACTCCCTGCAGAACTAGATGGCCTTGGAAGATCCCTTCCAATCCAACACTTTCTATGATTCTACAACTTAAGCATCTCAATCAGTATAGCATGCTAATTGGTGCAAAGAACGACACTATTTGGTTTTGTTCTTTTTTTTTTTCATAAGGTACACTGCCACTTTAACTTGAAGGAAAAATTATCAGAGTCTTTGGTAAATATTTGTAGTATCACTGAATTTGCCAATAATGATAAACTAATTGAATTTAACATACCATTCTCTTGTTGCTGATGATTTTAATTAGGGGCTAAGTGAAAGGTGAAGCGTTTTTAGAACAAAAAGCAGATCAATGTTTGGTGTCAATACATTTCACAGATGAATTCATTCTGAACAGGCAGATGCAGATCTCCCCATTTGATCAAACAGCACCTTAGCCCTATTACAGTGTTCCAATTAGCAAAACAGAATTTGGATGTAAAGTATTGATTTTTACCATAGTACAAATTAAAAAAAAGGTAAAATAATGATTAATAATTCTTTACTAAAATTTAGCATTTTGAGCTGATTAATTCAACGGCAATAGTATTGCTTTGTCAGGGTTTTTTTTTCTGGTATGGATCAGAAACCCAGCTGACTAATTTGGTGTAAAAATACCCAAATATAGTTCAAATACAGGACAGATAGTAATGACAAAGTTAAGTAGATAAAGAAAAGATCTCTGGTAGAAATATTACTTAAACAAATTGAAATCCCTTCACATGATGTTCTGTATTTCCAGCTCCACAGGGATGAGCAGCTCTGATTTAAAACTTGCTGGTGAAAAATATCACAGATGAGATACAATCCCTCACTTCTTTGATTAGTCATTAATTATGCTCCATTAACGTCTCTTAATATTTCTAAAACAAACACTGGCTAAGCAGTCGATGTATTACAAACTAAGGATGGGAGCTGGCATGTGTGAGGGCATGGAAAGAGTTAACAGCTTGGAAAATCAGGCCATGGAGAATTAATACAACTTTGACAACACCATCACATTCTTGACTGAAACCAGTCAAAGTTTACCATCTTGTATTTACCATAAGTCAGTTTAACAGATTCTCTATAATTAAAAAAAAAAAAATTAAAAAGATCTAAACATGAGGAGGTCTGTCCCAGATGTTTTTAACTATTTTAATTAATTTTTATTTAAAAAAAAATCACATTTTGCCTTCTGCATCAACAGTTAGTGTCATGCAAACACTGAGAGTCACGTACCCATAACTGCTATCCTGATATGTTGGAGAAAACACATCCATCTCTATAAGGCTGTCATGACCATTTGCAAGGACTGCTTGGTTTTCTAATTCTCTACACACAAAGATACAAAAAGATGAAATTAGAGTGGCAATTTCAAATCAGAGAGTGGGATGACCACCCTCCCCCCCAAAAAAAACCAAAAAAACCCACATGAGTTCTATTGCATAACTTCATAGAATCATCCAAAGTGTTGAGTTGGAAGGGACCTTCCAAGGCCAACTAGTCCAACTCCCTGCAGTGTGAGTAGGGACATCCTGTGCTAGACCAGG
>VZTY01010359.1:0-21803 GCA_013400935.1 Turnix velox | reverse complement strand
TGACCTCATTGCAGCCTTTCAACCTACTGGGAAGCTTGTCTGGAAAAGGGTGGCATTGGTAGTCATGTTTCAGAGCTGGTTTCTAGGTCATCACATGGCACAGGTTTTTGTGTTATGGGATGAGAGCCTGGTGCTGTGCCTCAACACACAGCTTGGCCATGTGTCAGAAACCTCCGTTTTGAGAAGGCTATTTGTGAGAGAGCAAATACACTTGGTTACAGTCTGTGTGGGAACAGGTATTTTGTGACTCTTGATCCATGAGATCTTGCCAGATTACTTTTTGGTGAGTAAATCTATAGATTTACTGAATAACACAGACACAGTGAATGTACCTGATACTTTGTTCAGTGAAGAAAGACACTGCTAATTGCTGCTTTGGCTTTTCTGACATTTGTTGCTGCATGATTTTTGTGCTTATTTACTGAGGAGTTTTTTTATTCCTGCCTGTCTTTCACTGCAATTTAATGGTCATTCATGAAAATGAAAAATTTTTGTGTCTGTCTCTTGCAGCTTTTTTCAGTGACACAAGTGAATATTTATTTCTTTTTTGTAAATCTCAAGCAGGCAAAGAATAATTTGTGCCCTGATAAATGATAAATAGGTATAGCCGTCTAGAAAAAATTGTGTTTGTTTTTTCACATGACTGGGTCTTACTGGGTTTCAGCCTCTGCATCCCCAGCTGTCTAGGAACATCTAAGAGAAGAAATACATTTGACAGTGCTAACAGAATTACAGGGTTTTGGTTGCTTTGTTCCATTTTGTTTTGTGACGTTTTTGTGATTTGGGTTTACTGTTTTATGTTTTTGGTTTTGGGTTTTTGGTGATTTCTTTTGTTTTGTTTATTTTTCCTTGAGGATGATAGGAGTAGCTCAAGGACTTTTGTATTGGTTTTTGAAACCCTTTGAACAAGTCTCAAATATGTGTCAGACTGCTCTTTTGAACATTGCACCCTATGATGCTGAATGGGTTCATATAGTACATGTACTGAAAGGTCTGAAAGGTCATGGTGTTTTCCTGTATGAGTATGTAGAAAATCCCGCTCTCTTTTGCCAGAGGTTATTAGGTGTTACCTTGGAGTTGTAGTTTGGAAAACACATTTAGATCTTTTAGAATTACTCATGCATCACAAAAATAACAGTTGGCATGGTAGTTACTGCACAAAAAATTAAAAATTTGATGTGGCAAACAGTCTTTTATGCGTGTTCTTAGGAAGAAAATATACTTTCTTCCCGAAGTCGTTAAGGGTGTTATTGTGGGATTGTAAGTTAGTTAACTTCCTCAATAAATGGGAAGATAGGTGAATAAAAGAAATTCATTAGCTCTGGCAATATTTTCTGCTTTTTATATATGCAGAGGACATGAAAGCAATTCAGAAAAAGAAATTTCTCATCTCCCTTCTTCCTTCAGAAACTGTATGCTTTTTGTGTTCTGCTTTTTCTGCTAAAAATTTTGTATTTGAGGACTGAAATATAAGACAAAATAATTTCTTTCAAAGGGAATGAGAGTGTTTAATCATAGACAGTAACAAACAGAAGAGTGTTGTCTGACTGGTGTCCAGAGTAGCTTGCTATTTGCAATATTGGATTTAGAATTTTTTCCCAAAAGGAAGGATAAAACCTCCTCTTTGTCATATAACTTGTGGATATGCTCATAGCGAACTGAGCCTAAATTAGGTGACTGCAGGACAGGTATACTGTTACTGTATTGTCTTCGTTAGAATCACCTGTTGAGGTGCTTATGCAGTAGCACACTGGCAAACTAGGACCAAGGTACATAATTACACAAAAATATGTACTGTGAAAGGCACATGCTTGATAGTAAGCTTTCTTTGATTCATTCACACAGCACGGGAAGTCAAACTGTTTCAACAATTAAAGGAAAATCACTTGTGATTGCACCTGTGAGCTTTGGACCAAGCATTTGTATTTTGTTTTACTGTGATTGCACTTGAAACTTTTAATGCTCTTTTGCCTCTAAATGTATTGAACACTCATGGAGTCAGATTGGCTTTTCTGGTATGTTCTTTCTTAAGAGGAACAGAAAAGTGAAGGGGACTTCTGTGGCTCTTGCGTAATTTGCTTTTTCTACAATTCTGATTTACCTGAAGTTTGAAATACAGATATTTGCCCATTTACTCCTGGTTTCATAGATGAAGTAAGTATGGAAGGAGAAGCAGGAGGAAAACTGGGAAGAGGTGGAACTCTCTCTGGAGGAACTGGGCATTGTGAGCTGTTCAGTGGTTTGGAACAAGCTGTCTGGGCTGTGTCCCATTCATTCATTCTGTCTGTCTCCTGTTATATTATCTGTGCCTTTTGAGTACATCCCACCCTAAAATGCCTGAGCTGATATGGCATGAAAGTCAAGATTGTGGGAAGGGATGGGGGCCTGATATCCCCAGGAATACTGATTTAGCTGTTAGTTAATAGCTACTGAACTTATTTTCCTTGAGTGCATTATGTGGAGCATTCCTGTAATAAGTGGGGAGATAGTCACAAAAAGATGTGAAATGGAAGAATTCTTCCAAGGTACAAAATTTTGTATTTTTTCACCTTTTCTAGTTTTGGTACTATGTATGCCTTACTTACTGTATGTTAAAGTTAAACTTCTGAAATGGTTTCTTTTTCCTCTCCCTGCCCCTTCCTCCCCCTCCTCTTCATCCTCAGACTCCCTCCCCCTCTCCTTTCTCTGAATAAGCACCACTTCTTCTGTACATGGCAGTGTGCCTTGTTAACAGGTCGTATTTTGTTATTTTAAGAGACAGCTGGATGAAGGACTTCAAGGAAAGTTTGATCCAGCAGCAGGACTGCAATTCACAAAATCAAAGTGGAGCATTAGGTCTCCAGCTGAAAATTGCAGCTCACTTAATAATTAAAACTAATGTTCTGAAATTGCAGTGTTACAGAACACTGTGGCTCTTGGATAAGAAAGAAGCTAGGTTTTTTCTCAAATAAGTGGCTCTAGCAGTTTATTTTATTTCTATGACCAGGTTGCCTCTCATGCAGGTGACGTTATTTTTTTCATGCCTTCTGTATGTAGAAGGGGAATCAGTGTTGCATGCCTTGCTTATGTATGTATACACATGCTTACTTTCCTCCATAATATCCATGAGGGAGTTAAGGGAGGGAAGGAAAAGAATATAAACACTAAAAAC
Source organism: Turnix velox (assembly GCA_013400935.1). Taxonomy (NCBI): domain Eukaryota; kingdom Metazoa; phylum Chordata; class Aves; order Charadriiformes; family Turnicidae; genus Turnix; species Turnix velox. Next base: position 18,652 of record VZTY01010359.1, on the reverse strand, counting down.
ACATCCTGGCAGCTGTCACCAGTTAGTCCTGTTTTTCCCCATGACTTTTAAATCTTACAGTGTCTCCTAATTTGTCCCACATGAGTCTTCTCCGAGTGGGGCTGTTTTCTGTTTCCTTTTTGCTTTCATTTGATCCAAAGTAAACAGTTAATAAAGAATAAACGAATTCAGACAGCTGTCAATGGACCATCAGCTTTCAGGTGTCTTGGACAGGAAAAAGAGGACATATTATTTTGAAGGTACGAAGAGAAAATAATACTGAAACCTGATGCCTTTGTGTACCAGAAAAGTATTTCAAGGTCAAGTCTGTTTAAGACAATGTGGTCACAGTTTATTCAGGAGATAAATTTTGGGAAGGCTGATTTTGTTTTGTCAATATGTATACAAACCTCTTAATGAAAAAAGGTGTTTTGATTAAAAATACATAGGGTGCATGAGTCAAGTAGAAAAAAAATTACAATTAATAGCAATTCATGAATTCTCAAGACCACTTTCACAGGATCTTTTGGGCATATGTAGCAGACAAATTTCGTGATGCTGCATTTATTTGCTGATTTTTAAGGTAAGGCTTTCTACACGGTCTGGATGTATCTTTCCTTTTACGTAAAGGAGCATCTGAGAGCAAAGGAGATAACACACCTTTCTCTTAGAGACGTCAGTGCAGCTCTCTCCTGCCTGTCTAGTTAGGTTAATCTCTTCTAAGGACAAAATGGTTATCATGACTGTAAAACTCATAGAATAGTTTGGGTTGGAAGGGACCTTAAAGATCATCGAGTTCCAACCCCCTTGCCATAGGCAGGGACACCTCCCACTAGATCAGGCTGCCCAGTGCCTTGTCCGGCCTGGTCTTGAACACCTCCAGAGAGGGGGCATCCACAACCTCTCTGGGCAACCTGTTCCAGTGCTTCACCACCCTCACTGTAATGGATTTCTTTCTTATGTCAAGTCTAAATCTACCCCCTTCCAATTTACATACATTGTTTCTAGTCCTCCCATCCGATATAATATTAAAAAGTCATTCATCATATCACTTGAAAAATTGTCTATGTTCAGAATGGATTTAAAGGATTCCCATATATCTCCTCCAAAAAAACCTCCAACCCAAAACAAGAATTGATGCCAAAATAATACACTTTATATTGATGTCTCAAAAAAAAAAAGATATTGAAGCTAGTTGCCTACAGGTCATTATTGGCTCTGCCTTACAGTATTAGAATAAAAACTGTCTTAACACTTATCTGTGTTATCTGTCCTTGCAGAAACTTGTCTCTAATATTCCAGCTCTGCTTCCACTGAAATTTGCAGGTATGGAAGTATGTCTACGAAGACTGGTGACCTGAGTTCAATTTTTTGAGTTTATTTTTGGAGAGGAGGGATGGATAAAAAAGGGATAATAATATGTGGTGCCTTTGTATAGTACAGCTGTTAGGGCTTACAGCAGTATTCTGCAGTTTCTCCATTTCTCTGAAGACATGATGCATTAGAAGAAAGTGAGTTGGGTTTCTTAATTTTGCTTCCATAATTTTCTTTTATCTTGAAATAACTGATACCAAAGTCATTCTCTGATGGTGAAGAATAATGTAATTTGTTTTGAATACCTAATTCTTACTCAAGCACATAATCTGTTGACTTCATCTGAACTTCAGGGAGAACTGGCATCTAAGGGAGAATAAGGCTCCTGAAGAGTAAAATTAAGTTCTAGTCGTTGCAGTTGTACTGCAGGAAAGCAACATAGTAAGAACTAGCGGGGGCTTGGATGCATTTGCCCCAAAATGTTAGATCTGCTGAAAGGAAGGAGAGAAATGTGTGGGAGAAATGGACCCTGAGATCAGTCAGGTTTTGGTGGAGGAAACAAGCAAGTTAAAGGGAACTTGATGTCAGGATACCTCTTAGAAGGCTTTAGGAGGGAAAGGCTAGAACTTGCTGGCAGCCAAAGTTGTGGACAAATATAGGGAGGCAAGCTTAAATGAACACTGGATTTCAGAGAAAGAAAGTGTAGCCTTTATGTGGCATAAGATGTTTTGTGTTTTTTTCATGAAATAGCAAGGCTGCCTAGTGAAATGTCAGAGAAACACGAAGTTCTGTGCATGTGATGACTGCTTCTGGGATGCCAGTGGGAGACTGAGCATAATGGAGAACTTAGATTTAAGACAGTAGTGTGCCATCTATATGCTGCTCCCTTTTAACAGTAGCAGTTTTTAATTTTACTTTTTCAAGCAAGGAATCTGCTTTGTGCTGCTTGGTAAAGCCAACCCATTTTGCAGCATTTGCAATGAGTATTTCTGCTACCATGTTACCGTGACATCTACATATCTAAATTTTATCTAGACAAAAATATACCTCGGATTCCTCCATGTCCTTCCAATACTTTGCAACTATTTCAGTGTTTGTTTTGGTGAAGTAGAGTAGGCGGATTACTGTTTTTTCTCTTAATAAAGTTATATAAGTGAAAGAACAGTTCCTATGCAGTTTCATACTATGGAACACTGTGCATATGCACACATTCTGATTATTATTTTTAAATTTCTGTTGAGGCATAAATTCCATCCATACCTTATACACCAGACACACAAGAATTTCCAGGTTTTTACTGCTTTAGCTGTCATAAAAAGAGAATATGTAAATGCATATATTCCATCAAAATTTCTTTTAACACTCACTGAAATTGATCTTATTGCACCTGATGTGTATCTCATGGATGGACAAGCAACAAGGGAGTTCTAGGGCTAGGGCTGCTCTCCCTGAGATTTTGAGCTATAACTTTTTCCTTAACCTAAGTACTGGGTTGTTTTAAACTTCTGCTACTTTATTGTCGAAATGGAGTCCTTATGTGTTGTGATTTGGTTCTTTGCTTTGTAGAGACCATATGACCTGTCAGCACATACACCAAGCAAAGCTCAGTCCCAGAGAAAAACTGGCATGAATGAATACTTTGTACAAGAGATAGAAAGCACTGCACACAAAGCATTTGTGTGAAAATGCATGTATTTATGCTACTGTGAAGGGGTGGTGGCAGGGACAGGTGTTGAAATAAGCATCAATTATGCATAGTTTGTGAGATTCTTATCACTGGCACTGCTATTTGCCCAACTGAATATAGTAACACATGCTTGTATCCTGCAAAGCATTCCTTTAATCTATGGCTAATACTGTTTATTGGCCTGGGTAAGGATGACTTAAGCAGAAGCTGTGTGGTTTATGTATTTGTATTTATTTAGCTTTATTGTTTTTACACTCTCGCATTGAATGAAATGTCTCCTGGAATGCAGGAAGGAACTTGTGTGGCTATTATATCTCAGCTGTTTTTACATGCTTTTACTTCAGCTGCATGATTACCTTCTCTTGAGTTACCTTAGAAGTAAACACAACACTGCTGAAATAAGAGGAATAAATCAGCCGTATCTCTACTTACTTTGCTCACGTCTATGCTGAAACATAGGAAAAGAGGATCAGGTACAGATACTACCGGCTGATTTTTGAGAAGATGAATGCAAGTGAGATTTTTTGCTCTGTTTATTTTTTTGCCTCTTGAACTGTCTTAATATTTTTCAAATAAAATATAGTCTGGGTTCATTTCTTGACATGGCAGAAGTTTAATAAGAAAACAGGATCTATGCTGAGATCTTTGCTTTGGGTTTGTTCTTCAGTTTTTTCTAAGATGAAATTTATGCTCTCATTTTCCCCACTAATCTACTTCCCACATCCCCAGTCTTTCCTTCCATCACAAGGAACAAAAACGCCCCTCCTGCCCAAGGTATTAAAAAGCCTCTTACTCCATTTTGTATCCCTGTCAATGTAAGGAAGTCAGTTCAATGATAAAGATTTGTGTCTACTGCCTTGTTGTACTTGTTAGAAGGACAGAGTGGTGCAAGGTGAAGCAGAAGTGCCTGAAACAACTTGAAACAAATACAGTTCTCTGCATGGTCTTTCTGCTGAGAGTGCAGTCAGAGCACAGCAGTACAGTGAAAGTACAGTACAGACCACAGTACAGTGAAAGAAACTGCCACTGTTTGCTGTTACTCTTTTTTCTTGTCTGTTTAGTACCTAAAACTGCCAATGAAAGATCCTTCATTTCTCAGTGAGTCCCTAGTCTTGTTACTTGTTTCTGCATTTATTAAGTGACACAGAGGACCTCCCTTTACAAAGACTTTCTCCTTTCCCCACGTCTTATGAAGATGAATTAATAATTTTTCTCACTTAATTACATTCCTGTCTGCTATTCCTGTCTTGAATTCCAAAGGTTATGGTTATTACCATATTAATAAAATTGCCCAACTGTGTAAGAGAACTTTAACAACAGTTCTAAAGCCAAGTTCCTCTATTGTGCCTCGTTCAGTGTACATTTTGCCAGAGGTGGTAGGGAAGCTTGTCATGTGGGGCAAGTCCTGCAAATGTTTTTCTGTTGTTTTATAATGCTACCCTGCCAGGAGAAGTATGTCCATCTTTTGGTGCAGCTCCAACAAACCAGAGCTTCCAAACACAAAATATTCTCACTTCCTCTAGATCTGTAGTACTCAGTATCTTCTTATGCACTGGTATAAATTGAATGCCTAAGAACATATCCTGATTTTTAGTTGAACGTGGATTTGGCATGAGCAGGTTGCCTTGCTTTTCTGTTTCAACAAGTCTGGAAAGAAAGCCCAATAGGCCAAGATGAATACTATGTGCATGTCAGGTGATTTATTTTTCCACAAGGGGTGGAGAGCATTGGGGATCTGATCTAAATGTGTGTGTCACTTCAGGTAGAAGAACTACAGCTACAAGGTAATCACACTGCAGTGTTTGGTACTGTGTTGAATTTTCCTTTTCTCTCAGCCTACATATACACACCTTTTCTTACCTTTCTCTGCTTTTTCTCCCTGAATCTGTAGCAAGTACCTAAAGATACAGCTTATTTTCATCCGCTTCCTAGTTGTCTGTTCTTTCTGATCTAGGCTTACACTAGTTTTCTTCTAGATGGCAGTATGTTTACTAGAACAAATAAACACATTTATGGATTGCTTGGTTGACATAATCCCTTTCTTTTGCAAATACTTGTTCCACTGATAGGTAAATAGTATGGTCACTGCTTGAAATCATCTTTTAGAACTCCATCCCTCATTGTGCTTTGCAGGTGATTCCTCACCTCAGTCTGGGGGCAGTTGTCTTTGTTCTGTCCCAACTCCCCCTTCCCATCATAGTCTGCAGTGCTGTGCAATACGCTGCTTCTAGGGAGATCCAAATGAATGTGCAACGTCTCTCAAGATGATCTTCAGCAAAAATACTGAGCAAATAAGAGATTTGGCGGTCTGAGCGCTGATATATAACAGTTCTTTCACTGGTCAGTTTTAATAGCACACTTCGCCCCAGCATCCTGCTTCATCCTTTTACTCAAAATTACCACCTGTTCAATGTGATTTTTTTCACTTAACCCTGTGTCGAAGGTTACAGCTTTGTTCCTAAGTGCTAAAAGGGAACATTTGCTTCTTCCGCCTTCACAGGTCAGTGCATTAGTCTGAGCTGCTGAGGAGAGCAAATGCATTGAAGGCTGTGAGTGAAGATGGCTGGGAGGTTGCTCAGAGATGGAGAGACAGGCAGGCAGCTGGTATTCAGCTCTCCCAGCATGGCTTGCCAGAGACATCTGTTAGTGCTCTCAGTCCTTTGTTATGAAGGTGGTAATTTTTTGCCTGCCTGCCGTGGTGAATTACAGTGCTCAACCCCTGCCTGTGCTCTTGTTTGGATCTATTTCAGAGGTTTTATCTTCACGTTATTTGAGAATAGCCAAGAAGCTCTGGAGCAAAGTGGGTTAAATGTTTGTTAATCACTGTTAATACTCTTTTTGCAGTTGAAAATGATGCACACTTTATTCTGCTCAACCTTACATCTCATTTGGTTCACTAATGCTGCCTGCCATGTTCTTGACAGAGACAAGCAGCAATATACTCATCATTACTGTCTGTGGAGTGAAAACCAGTATGAACTGTATGTATGTGATATGCAGGCTGAGTCTGCTTGTATACTAAAAATGACAGTCCATTCATGTACTGAGGTACTGGAGAAATGATCATAGCTGTGTTGCTCTTGATGTAGCTAGGGAAGAGTACACAACTGTTGAATTTACATACAGTAGCAGTATATAATGTGATCTGAAAATTTCATTTCAGCTTTTGGTGATTTGTCTTGGTATTTTTTTGAGTTTGTTCCTAATGGTAAAGGAGCAGTGGACCTCTTCAGTGTGTTTGTTAGTGTAGCATAAAGTGTACTTGCTCTTGCAAACAGACCCCTGGTATATGGATATTGGGCAGTAAGCTACAAATTTCCTTACTCTGACATGTATTTGAATGTATTTTTTGACAAACTTAAAGTACTTCACAGTGTTGCTCTCAGAATTTAAGATTTTTTAAATATTTCCCAGGAGAAGGGCCAAATCCTATTCATGTTCGTGAAGCTCAAATATATGTTCAATGTTTGGTAACTGTCTGCAGTTTGTGTCTGATTAATTTTTGAAGCTTGTGGTTATTGACAGTTTTTTTTTTCCCCAAGGTCTGTTGTGGGTGAATAATACTTGCCTCTCCTTCTGTCCTATTTGAATTCCATTTACAGTTTAGTCAAAAGAGTCTGTTGCTGACCTGATGGCAAGTTGCCATCCCTATCTCCACAGTCTCTTGCTATCTTGAAGGACCTCTTGAAATTGCACTAAATTTGGGGGAGATCACTTGGGGGGGCAATGAATAAAAATTAAGTATTTCAGCCTCCCTCTATGGCATTAACTGAGTTATTCTCAGTATTTGATTTGGATGTATATCATCCTTGTCTGATGTGTGATTGTTACTCCAGAACTTGTTGATGAGCTGTTTTAGCTTTGCCATTTTACTGAACTTTACGAAGTCTGCCTCCTGGGCAGAGTTCATTGCGTGTTTGTGTAGGCAGCTCATGGTTTTGTTGTTTGGTTTTGGTTGTTTTGTAGCAACTACTGATGCTTTCTTTGAATGCAATTATCAGCTCCATTGCTTAGGAGGATGAAAAGCTGTTGAACTTGTAAGGAAATATGTATTTTTAAAATTTGGATATCTTTTATTTGGAATGGAGAGTGACAGCAATTTAGATCCTGTTTGAAGTACAACATACAAGAAAGTGTAGATTGGCGCTTCTTCTTGTGTAGCTGGTAGTTTTCATTTTTTTGTGTAAGGTGAATGGATGGAAAGCAAACAGTAACTCTTAATTTTCTCTGGTTATGCTTATAGGAAGTAATAAGGAAACATCAGCGAAGGACATACCTACTAGCCCAGCACATGGATTAAGTAGCCCTCCTTCCTTCTGCCAGAGTTCTTGTAAAATGGGAAAGTGAACCCTAAACGTAGGGAGAAAAGTGTGTTTTTGTTGCAATGAAATGCACTTTGTATAAAGTCATCATGTTTTCTCCGCCAAAAAATATGCTAGTTAAGGTACTGTGTGTAGCTTCAAGACTCATGTGAGACTTTGCATGTGGCTGATGATAGTAGAAAAGAAAATTTCTTTCCCTTTTTCCCCGAATGAAGGTGAATTCTGATGCAGAGACAGTTTGGTGCAATGCTGCCTGTGCTATAAAAGCTAGAATAGTGTGTGCATTTGTACTTTTCCATAGAGGCAAGGCACCTGCTCCACAAGAATAATCAGTGAAATTAGTAGATGTAGATGATGTTTGTGCAAAACAGAGGATTTTTTCCTTCCTGTGGTTAATGTTCAGTTTAATAATGTAGATGAGTCCTTCAGACCACTCTCTACTCTGTCTTGTCACATGTACTTTTGCTATTTTATCTTTTGTCTTGTGGGTACTAGCAGTTGCTAAATGGCTTATATATGGATAATACATTTAGGAAGTAATTTCCATTTGAGATTTTTACCACTACCTCGCCTTATCTGTGACCTAGGGTGTAGAAGGCTGATATAATACAGTTATCTTTGCAAGCTGAGTCACTTTAAAGCCTATGCTTCTAATATATGGTTTTTAATAACCTTTCTTGCCACAGAGCAGAAACTGGTCTCTGAATGAGGACAACTAGATGAAACTTGCTTTCATGTAAACAGGGCTTGGGCAGAATCAGCCAATTTCAAGGCGGATTAGTGTCAGTGCAGTGAAAACAGGATAAGGGAAGTATGAATATGGGGAGAACTTGAGCTTCACTTGTGTAAAAAAGGAAAATCTGCATGGGATTGTTTCCCTTCCTATCTCCTGACTCCAAAAGTTTCTTGTCCTGCTCACAAGACTTTTGCATTACAAGGGCAGGGCAACACAACAGGACAGAAAAATGAAGGGGGAGAGCTGGCCTCCTGTGCAGTCAAATGGGGATTTATACTGTCTCTTGTCCTTATCCACAAGACAGCAGGTCCAAATCAGCAGGTTCCTGATGCTCCTTACAGGTGCTTCCTGTGTTTGCTCTTCTGTTTTTGACAGATTTTGGGATTTGGAAGATAACATTTTCAAATAAAAAGGCCTTGTGGGGTAATGTATTTTGAGAGATATGCAACAGCTGTACTGGCTGAGAGAGAGGCCTGGGGTACCTGGTGTCTGCAGACACGTTTTTTCTTAGTAGTCCATCCTGTAAATACCCTTTCACCAGGAAGGCTGTGTCTGGGCTACAGATGCAATTTTTTGACTCTTAGTTGATGTACCAGGAGCTGCTATGCAACTCACTCAACAGTAAGTTGCTTAAAACCGTGTTATGCATTGCAGATTTACTCCAGAGAACTGAGCAGCTAACTTCTGTTTTACCCTTTACGCCTATAGTACGGTAGTCCGGAGCCTGTTCTGTGGTTAAATGAGTTCCTGCTGCAGCTTTGATACATAATGCTGGCTTTTTATTCTGTAAAGTATCTGAATATTTTCCACCTCCAAATTATCTCTGAGAACAGTAAAAAGAGCAGTTGCCTTGGAAATCTCATTTTACAGTGTTTACAAATGGCTTACTCATTCTTAGTACTTCTTGCAGATGTTACTTTTTTTTAATGGCCTGCTAAAATTAGGAAAGAGTGAGGCTATAAAATGCTGAGGGCTTGCACACCTGAAATGACTAAAAAGACACTTTTAGAAATTCCATTGTGATTTCCATGTTGAGACTACTTGCTGAGGTTTTACTTTAAGGAGCAAAAGATTAGTAAACAGAGCTTTTTGTAGGAACTTTGAAGTAATGATGTGGTTGGCCCAACTTGCAGCAGCTCCTTGGGAAACATCAAATGGATTTCTGGATCAGTTTGTTCATATGCTATGTAATTTAGGATAGCCTAAATATATTTCATATTAAGTGGGATCTTTTGTTGATTTATTACTTGACTAATGCCATCCTTCCTATCCAAGATGGTGTGTTTACCGATTCCATTTCTACTAATGGTTAGTACATAGTTTTTCTAGGACTGTTCTGTGGAGGTAATCTCTCTTGGGATAAAATGTTTTGGGAGGAATGCTACTTATTGCTGAAAAGCTGCCTGTTGTTTAGCATAATTTTCTAAGTATATTCGACCAACAGCATCCACATATTTCCTGTGAAAGATCAGTTCTTTTTAACAGTTGCTTTTAGTCCCATCAGCTTCCCTTTTGACCCTCTTTACAAGCGTAAATCATCCTAAACAATTAATTTTTTCCCTCCTCTTATTAATAAATATGCAAACTGAGAAATGACACAATTCTTCTGTAGTATTTTGATGAGCTTCCAACTTTACTAACCATATTTTTTTTAATATTCTGTCACACACTGTAGTTCTTGGCAAGCTGAAAAGTTGTGGTTCAGCTGTTGTTTTTATTTTATTTTCTAAAGATATGATATGCTTACCCAAACAATTATAAGCTGTGAAAAGAGCATGATAAATTCATTCTGGCATCTTCTTTCCTCCACTGAAGTATTTAAGAAGAGTATAAAATACAAAAAAATTACCCTGCACCTCAGAAAGTATCTGACTACTTTGTTACAATGGGGCAGATGACATCATTGGGACTCCTTACTCTTTTAAGCCATAAAAGGAATTCTGACTGTAAATTATTTAGGCTGTTTGTCCAAAAAGCTGAAATTCTCCTTGTCTATTGTTTAAAATGACTGAATGAATCTGTTCATAAGTTTTGTTTTATATCTCTTGTAGATTTTTAATAGAGCAAACTGTAGCTGTGAAGTGATTCTCTGTTTTAATAATAAAAGCAAAAAGGTGGCTATTTTACAAGAATTACCGTTTTTTCCAGAACGGAATCTCTCAAGCAGTTAGCTCACAGTCATTATAGAATGGAGTGTGTGCACCATAAGCAATAAAATTTCTAATTCAGTGATAAATAGTCTCTTCGAACTGAGCCAGGGAGCAAGCTTTCTGATGTAAGTCCTTAGCATGACTGCTGGTAAGTTAGGAAAACATTGTGCTGGAAGGGTTATTTTCAAGTTGCCTGATGCCAGTTTGGTTTCTTGAAAGAAGGTCAGAGGAGCCTAATTCTGTTCTAGCTATTGTAGTGTTATGCAAAACTGGTAGCAACAGCTTGCTTTCTTCTGTTGCTAATTTTGGTTTGTACTTATACACCTGGCATTACTGCAATTTGCTTTGTAAACTGGGAAGGACGGATTCATTAAGCATCTGTTTGTAACTACGGAAGAAAAGCTGTTGATGCTTTCACAGAAATTTTTTTTTTTTTTTTTTACTTTGTGTGGGCACATATTACTTTGGATAATACAAGCAGCAGTATTGGCTCTGTGTCACAATCAGATCTTTGGTTCTGGTGGCAACAATGTTAAAGGTTTTTAAGAAGGTTTAGAAAAACATTGCAAATATAAATCCATGTGGTTACTTGGTGTGTGCTAGCCTGGTCTTTGGCTGTTGGTGACTGATATTAAGAAAAAATAATATTTCAAATTGAGATGTTGCTAAAATATTGGTTAAGAACGGGATTTGGAAGCATATTTGTGTCCTAAAATTTGGAACAGAATTTTGAACAGTGTTTGTTCTCTGCACTGTGAATACTTATCTGAATACTTAGGGTCCTCTAAAATTTCACAAAATCATTCTTAGTTGTCCTTAGGTTGGAAGGAGTGTAAAAACAGAAGGTAAAACTAATAGGATGGTAGTGGAAATTTTGAATAGTCTTCTCATGTGCTTTGTTGTGTTTCTGCAGAGTCTTCTGTAAATTATTTCATGTATCTAATTTTTTTTTATTAGTGGGGATATGAATTCACCTCACCAAACTGTGTTTTGGTCTTGGAAAAGTGCTACACCATTTGAAAATGCCTTAATCCCAAAGTAAGTTCGTAGACAGATTCCGATATTTTGGTGTCAATAAAATTTCTGAAACTAAAGATTTAAAAATCTAGTTCAAAAAGCAGATAAAATTCAGGAGAAGCAGATAGAATATTTAAAATTATTGTTATTCTGAAATTAAGACAGCTAGGGAATAGAACTTCCGTACAAAGCTGACCCAGAGATAAATACAATTGAAAGTTAGGTATATAGATAATTTTTTAATTTTTATTTTTAAATGCATAGACCTTTAGTAGTAAGCAGTACTCCAGTTGCTGTGTTACTATTAGAAGTTATATGGATGTTTGTGTTTCTAAATCAGCTTTCTTGCAGCTTCAAGAATTTAATTACATAGATAATGCAACTCGTGTTGTCTTTGTGACGGGACTAAGGTACTGTTGTACTCTTTATCCAGGGTAAGATCAGGTATGATCAGTTTTTTGTGTTCTGTATGGTTAAATGTACACTTTAAACTTACGCAACATTTATTAACAAAGTCATCAAGAGTGAGTATTCTGTGTTGTTTAATTGGTAAGGCATTCTCTTCAAGTTACAGTTCCTGTATGCAGGGGAGAGTGAAAAACACCATCATAGAAAATACTGAACAAATCAACAACAGAATGATGATTTCATACAGCCTTATATGCAAAGTAAGAGATCACAAACTGCCTCTTCTAAATAGGCAGTGTGCTTCTGTTGCCTCCTAGGGCTTGCTGTTGCTCCTATTCAGTTTCCCCTCATCCTGAGTTTCCAGTTTTAGTCTGGTGAGGATTTGAAGGACTATTGCAGCTCACTGCAGGGGGATCTTTCAGAAATATGCATGGGAGCAACTGAGCCAGTTGAGCACAGAAAAGGCTTGAAAATGAGCTGAACTTGAACAAAATATTTTGCTTTGGTTATTGTTGAAGGTTGGAGGTTCTGCCTGTTACTTTCTTCAAGACAGCTTCCCCTAAGCTGTGAAGCTGGCATACTAATAAGTGCACGTAAGTATGTGGATGCGTTTGTGCTTACCCCACTATATAATCAGTTTGATTGTCTTTGCAATTGGAACGTTGTCTTTTGCCTGACCAAAATTTTACAAATTTTTTCAGCAGATTTCTACAAAGGAGGCTGGAATAATGCAGCTGGAATAATTCATTCTTTCCTCTTAAAATAAGATTATACAAAGAGAACACTTTGCTAATCAAAGACACAATTGAAATTAGAATAGAGTTTCCCTACCCTCCAGAGCAGCCTTGTCCCAACAGAAAAGCATAGTTGGCAAATTTGAATTGGGGCCTTGAGTTTTTCTTAATCTTCAACATCCTGAGGGTTTTCTCAGCTTTTGGATGATAAACAAGATCTGCAATTTCCATCAGTAATATAATTCAACTTTTGGCAAGTTATATAGCTGTGATCAGAAAGGTAACTGCAGTCCACCTGGAATGTTGGGTGCATTGTGAAAACATCCCACTACTGTAAAGAGCCGCTGTAATTTACAATTGCTGCTAGACAAATTGCAGCCCTGGTTCCGTCAACGTTATCTCTGGGGAGTTTTACCATCCTTGAGGCAGAGATGGATGTGCTTTTTTATGTTCTGAAAACATTGCTGTATAAGCAGTATTTATGTAAAAATGCACAAACATACTCTTTCTCAGAATCCTGGGGGGAAAGGGGTACTATTCATATGTTTGTGATTTATTTATTCAAGAAAACAATAACCAAATATGAATGATACCTTCAGATGAACTCTGAAGGGCACCAGAAATGGGAATGCTGTTTGCTGCTTTGAAAGTGAGAAGAATCTTGGCTTTGATTTTGTGACCTGAAAAGAAGTGCTGGCAATGAAAGGTGAAAACCTGTTTGATTGGCCTGTGGTCTTTTTGATCTGTGAATGCAATTTAGCATATCATCTGGGGAAAATGTCTTCTACTGGCACTTTACTTTCTGTTGCTTTTGATTCTCTTCAGCCTCATTTTGATTAAGGGATTAGAATTATACATCTGCAAAGTACAGTGCACAGCAAACCCCTAGATTACAAGGGCATATCTAATCAAATCCTTATTACAATCTATTACAAAGGCTTTCAAGATGCCCCTCCCTGCCTCCTCGTCACCTCTAAACCTGCAGAAAACAGAAAATTGTTTAGCATACTTGTAAAGCCTTTTTTTTTTAAAGAGCTCTGTAAGTTAGCAAAGAAAAATTGAGATTTACTACTGTTAATGTTTCCTTTTTTCCAAGTTGTTGATAATGTGTGCATTGCTGTCTACATTGCATAGGAATTTTATTTGAATCCCTTGTCAAAGAATGTTAATTAATTTAATAAATTGAGTTATCAGGATTTCTTTTGCTAGACTAGCATTTTTTATAGAGCTTTGATTTGGTTTTTGTTTATTTTTTTTGAGAAACAAATGTATAGCCTTCCCTGTCAAACTTAATCCTAAAAGAGACTGGCTTTTTGGAAATGGAAGGCAAACTATATCCAGGGCACTTCCAACTGTCCTCCTCATCTCTAGAACCTATTGCTCCCTTAATAGCAGACAGATACCTGTTCTTTTCTCCCTACAAAACTCCTGACAGACATAGATCAATTTAGACTCTCCTTTTTTCTGTTTTAGTAGTTTTCTTCCAACTATGCCTGGAAAGCTTGAAATAAAGAACTATGAATTAGAGAACATAGCAGAACTACTGTACAATGTAACTAAAAAGAACTAAGTATATAGAAACTGAGGGATAACTGTGAAGGAAAAGGAGAAGAGCTTAAAGCACACTTCATCAGAGATGAAGCCAAGTCTTCATGATATTCTGAAGAAATTTATAATTTCAGTGGTCATTCAGAAATACTCAGCAGTTTATATACATCGTTGAATGCAGAAAAAGACGTTGCTCAACTTTATAATTAAATAGAACATTAAAAGGCAGTCTAAATTCTCTGTAAGGCTTTCTTTCATGTTGTACAGTGCTGAATCAACCTTCTTCCTTTTTCATTTCATTGATAGTGATGAGGAGTGGAGAGGAGTTCGGAAGGGTTTACCCTGCTATATGAGATCCTTGTAGCCCAGGAATAGCTAATAGTGGGATAAACTCCTTCAGGATTGTGTCAGACCCATTCATTTTTCTAGTGTGATGATCACTAGAAAGATTCCAGAATTGGAGCAAAATGTTAAAATTCCATGCCTGGGAAAAAATCACCAAACTCCTGTATTTTGTAAGTGACCACTTAATTTTTACATCCCTAAGCCTACTGTCCTTTCCACTGTTTAACCGTTCCCCAAATTATTTTACAAACAAACCCCTACATTTTACGCCTTCCTGAGGGAAGTCTGTAAAATGGAGTCTTGGTATATTATCCAATTTTTTTCTCTTTTTTTATTCTTGTTGGACAGTCAAAGAAAACCAGGCATTATGATGTAGTTCTCTTATTTCTTAAATAACATTCTAAAGTATTATTGCATGGCTGTTCTAGCATGTGGGTGTGATTGATGCAATTGTTATGTGGAAAGTCTGTGAATTTATCTTTACTGTTTTATGTTTGGGAAAGAAATATGATCATGTGTAAAACAGTTTACCAACGGGGGAAATTGGGAAATGAGTAGATTAGTTGAGGAAGCAGTGTCATAATAGTTGCTCTGTTTCTCCACATTTTGGAGTGAGCTAAAATGTTGTCCCTTTAAAGTCTGTTCTGTGTAGAGCACTCATTAAGCTTGTGTTTTGAGATAATCCTTTAATGTCTGAGGTCCGGTGTGCGCTGAATGCTTGAATTTACTGTGTGTCTTCAGAGATGAGTCAACTTATGTAGCACAGCAGGGGAGTTGAAGGCATGTGCTGTAGGGGGTGGTGGTCCCTGGGGAATATTTCTTACAGGGGAAAGGTAATGCTAGTAAAAAGTGGTGATGCCAGTAAAGCAAGAAATGACATAATACTTTGTGATGGATGGAGGGAGAAGCAAACAACTCTTACAGATAACTTTTTTGATACCTTTGGCACTGAAGAATATTATTTGATTTTTTTTTTATGTTTAATCTGATTAATTGATTACAAATTTCTGTTTGCTATACTTAATGTTTTGCACAATATTCACTTTATGGTCCACTTTTTTTAATCATCCATGTCTTCCTTTGGATGAGAAGCTATCAAAGACTCCAGTTTCTCCCTTTGTTGTATTTCAGGGATTAGTAGTCAATAGTCTCATGCTTTGTCAAGGGATGATTTTTCATATTAATGTTTGAAAACCAGAGGCAGTACACTATGCTCTCTTTATCATATTAAACGGGAATGTCCTTTAAAGTATTTGTCAGTTGTAGGTATAAATCAGAGCATGAAAAACGGTACATACTGAATTTGACATAATTGCATTTTTTATATGTAAGTGGAATTACCTTTTTCTCTGTCTTAAGTCCACCAAGATCACACTCAAGCAGGCATTCACATCTGTAATTGAAACTTGCCAACCATTTCCTTTAAGTTAACGATGGACCAAACTCTCATCACTGCTTTTGTCAACGTATCTTTTAAAAGCAAGCATTAAACCTAGGTTTGTCTTAGCCTTTCTTTATTCGTTTTAAATTGTTCTCCACAGCTTCAGGACCAGAGATTTCTTTTAACAAATTTTAGTTAAGGACTGGAATTGAGTAGACATTTGTGAAGGAGATTTCAAGTTTGGAATAGAATTATTTATAGTTTTTCCGCAGAGGAAAAAAAACCTTCTCATGAGAATAAGGACTTCAGCCTAATCTCCTGCCTTATAGAAAATGAGGAAGCCACAGGTGGTTTGCACTGGGTCACATCTCTTATGTAAACTGTCAGATTCTTTTCATATTAATGGAACATCAAGTTAAACCCATGAGTTTTTTCATTGGCCATTTTCTTTTTTTAAAACTTTTTATTCTGTCCTATTAGTACTTGATGGCATTAACTGATATTTGATACATTTGTCAGTCATCTCAGTTTAATGCAGAATTTTCTACTCTTTCCCAGCTCCCCAGTTCTCTAGTAGGGGATGATGGTTTTTTGAGCTCTTTATGGGAAATCCCCATGAACTTTGTCAAGTAACTTTTACAGCTAATTAATTTGAAATGAAGCTCATCTGACAACTATTAGGTGCAGTGAGATGGCCTGACACATGCCACTATATGTAATTCTATTGCTTCAATTTTTTTGGATGGTGAGATAAATACCTGTGAGTGACTCTTCCACAGACTGCAGCACAGTCAATAAAATTGAGCTTTTTTTTGGCCCCACCCCTGAAGCATTTAGCATGATGTTTGTTGTTGTTTTTTGTTTGTTTGTTTATTTTACAAGCATGCTGGGGGGAGTAGATTGCCACCACATCACGATCCCCTTTATGCTTGTAAGATGCTCATGAAAGTGACAGGATGCTGCTGCAGATTACCACTGGAAAATAAGGAGTAAGAGGATAGGGCAGAAACAAAGCAAGTATGTTTATAATAATTAAATTTTTAGTCTGGGAAGTCAAGTCTCTCTGAAAATTGACCCATAAGCTTTTAGCTATATTGACAGCATTTTTTCAAAGAAGGAATAGTTGCCAACAGCTGCTGTTTCCGAAGTTAATATGTATTGATTTTTTTTTCTTTTATGAAATTTTTAACATCTTCCCACCCATCCTCAAATAAAAGAGAAATAATGAACTGTGCTTTAGTCCATTTGATAGGCTAAAACATTGCACCAGTTAAATCCTGAAAGACTTGTTACTACAGAAAACAGACTTCAGTGCTGCATGCTGAGAATAATGGCAAATAGAAGGATTTATTGCCCAACACTTTACATGCAGAATATTTTACCAGAAAGTAGGATGTATTTGGGAGAGAACAGCACATTTGCTTTCTTAAGTACTTTCTTCTTCCGTTTGTGATTAACATCAGTAGATAAGTAAAACAAGTCCAGACAAACCAAAGGCTGTTATGTTAATGACTGATGGATTGATGTAGTCTTTGCCACCTTTCTCTATCTGATGCTTGGAGGAGAGAAATGGGAGTAGGAGCAGGGGAGAGATCCCCAGAGCAGCTAGCCCAGCTTTGCCCTGGGACAGATGGGGTGACAGACAGGTGTTGGGTTTTTCTGATAGCACATCAGGACTAGTTAAGAGAGGGTAAGATGTTTAGGGTGGCAGCAGGAGTGCTCACAGTGAGTTGTCTGCTGTGTGTTATCAGCAGTGTTTCTGTCAGAATGGAAACAGCTGCATGGAACATACTGGCAGATTTTCTTAAGTAAGCATTTCGAATTGATGATGGTGGGAAGATGCTGGTGGGCAAGCTCACTGCTTGTGTTACATAGGATTTCTGTTGGAGCCATGATGGCATTGATAAAATTCTGCACTCTGGTGGTGCAGAATGCTGGTGCTGCACACTATCTCTGTCAAACCCTAGTCACTAAACAAAGTGAAAAGGGGAGTTGAATCAGTTGTGAGGATGAGGAACAGGCACATAATAAAAGGGAGAGAAAGAGATACAAAACATTTGGTTGCTATACAAAGCTCTTAGTTTGGGTTACAGTAACTCCAAGTAATGTGCCTCAGTATTGATGACCAGGATGTAAAACTGTTTTATGACTGCACATCATGAATACTGACTTATAAAGCTTCAGTATTTCCATGACTTCCTAGTATTCAGTGAAGGAAATAGTTGTTTCTCTCAGCACTGTGGCTCTGCTTTCAGCACTTTCTGATGCCAACTTGGGGTTGCACTGTCTTTGAAGGGAACAGGGGCTGGAAAAATACTGTGTCATAAGGTTTGCTCTTTTACTGAGCCGTTTTCTTTTATCATGTGGTAAGATCTTGCAGTGGCACAGTTGGTCAGGATACAGCCAATCACGTTAAGAATCTGTCTGGCAAGGGAGAGTGCCCATGTTGAGGAAAACAGCAGGAGATGCCCCGAGCAATTAAAGACAGATGTGGGAAGAGTATTGTATGAGGAGAGAGAGGAGGAGTTCACAAAATCAATTTAAATTCCTCTCCTTTTACCTAATTAGTCAATACTGAAGTAATTCCCCCATACTTGCCGCCTCTTCTTCCTCCTAAGCCCCAGTGATCCTGTTTTGCCCTTGATGGAAGCCAAGGAATTGAAGACTGTTTATAATATTTTAGTACCCTGTGTCTGTTCAAAGTGCATTTCAGTTGGCAGGTTCTGTATGGTACCTCACTCTCAGAGATTTTGCTGGGCTGTAGGGAAATAGCTGTGTATGAGTAATAAGCATCCATCTTTAGGGAACAACCATTAATTTTCAGACAGTAATATTCCCAAGTTATGTTACGTGGTTGCTAAAATATGTCAAGCCTTTCATTTTTCTGGAGTAAGAGAAGCTTGTTTCTTTGCTGTGTATTCTTCCAGATACAAGGTTGTATGTACACTCCCTTTTCAGCATGAGAATCATTCACTGCCCTTGCAGTGAGTTGTTTGTACACTCACTGTAGAAGGCTGAAGTACTCAACAAC
>VZTY01010333.1:75502-85688 GCA_013400935.1 Turnix velox | reverse complement strand
CAAGCTATTCTATGATTCTATTGGGTAGTTTCCATTGCCAAAAAGAAACTCAGGTGCTTAGATGATACTATTTAAATGAGGGAAAATTCATAAGTCATGTAACAGAGGTGGTTGTAGGATAGAAATGCCCATCCTCTTTCCCTGCAATTTATCTGGTTTGGTTGTAACATCATATTTTTCCTTCATTAGTTCAGCTTCTACTGCCTCTGCTGCCAGTACACGTAAGTTAGTTAATATTATCTTGAAGATACAGGCCTAAAAATTTATTACTGATTTCTTCATTCAAGTAGCTGGCATAATATGACAACCATTCTTGGTACACAGTACAACATTACATTCCTAATTTTCCCATTTTTCTGCTGTTGAATCTGTTTCAGTTTGCAGATATCCTCTGCAATTTCCATTCCAAACTCAATGAAAACAAACTTGTTGCCTTGTACAGAAAATGTTTGTTGGTTCTTCCACTGAGGATAACCTGTAATTCACCTGTTAACAGGAGACAATTTGCTGCATTTCTCTTCTTAGCTGCAAGAAGTGTTTGACAACAATATGGGAAGCTTTTAAAGTTTAACTAGGGTGAAGAAAGCAAGAAAAAGCAGCATGGGTCATAAACTGCCTCACAAATTATTATGCCCACACTTTTAATGGCTCTACTCAAACAAACAGAACATAGCAAGAGAAAAACAAAATTGCTTATTCTATGGTGCTCAACATTTATGCAATCATCCAAAAATTCAACAAGAATTTCCCAAATGTTCTGTTTGAGACTTCATAACTCCACTCTACTCCTTTCTCTCTATTACTTCTACAGCTTCTGGCTTACCTCCAAAGCAAAACTGTGATACCTCTGGGTCAAAAGCATGGTCATCTTCTGCAATCTTCTCTTAAGCTACAGGGTCTGGCTGGGTACCTAAAAGGCAAAAAACACTCAAGAATCCACTTTTTATACTTGGCTAGGGAAAAAAGGGCTCACCCCTAAAGTCCAGAGCTGTGAATGAATGTTTTAAAACATCCACAGGATAATGAGATCTTCAGACTATGAACTTTTCTCAGGGATCATTTCTAAAAGACAGAAAACAGAACATCACTGATAACAAAGGTTTCATAATCTTTGTGCAAATCAGTTTTCTGTCATGGGTTTCCCTACTTTTTATTAGTATTTTTAAACTACCAGGCATGAAACTTGGCAGATCCTAGTTTACTTTTTTTTTTTTTGAGCTAAGTTTTTTGCTGTCAGCTGATTTACTGTCATTGCCTTCATATATATCAGTGGGGTAAATAAACCAAAACAAATAATTTCTTACTATAGGAATTTAATTTCTTCCTAGTACCCAACAGCTTTTCTCTTCCTTAAGATTTTGGAGATGACTTCTGGTGATTGTAAGCCTAATGGTCCATACAGATTGCATCAAACATCACGCAGTCAAATCAATCAACAATGTTGTTATCTTTTAGTATTTCTTGCTTGTTTAAGCAAATAAATAAGAACAGACGCAATTAAGTCAATACATAGATCAGTGCTTTGGTTAAACAAACAAAAGATAATCTCAGGTATTTGAAATCCCCAAATAACGTATCTGGAAAGAAATGCAATTCCATGGGATCTAAATGACTTAGGAGAGGCGAAGTAGAATTCAGTGGAATTTGTGGATCATATTTTTTTGGTGCCTTGTACAACAAACAAAGGAATGCAGGAATAGCTTTTAAAAATTGGGTCCAGTGCCTCAGATTAAGGAAATGTGAATCATAAAAATTAAGTCTGTTGATTCCTCTGTATTTAAAAAAACCCACATTCTTAATGAGGAAAAGAAAGCAAGGAAGGTAGTGTTGAAAGCTCCTGGCACGCTGGGAGATTGTTACTGTGGGTGGTGTGCTTTCAAGTGCCTTGAATGTTGCACATAAACTGATTGAGAGCAGATGTAGTCTGTGCTTTTGAGATGGCGTTACTAATTTGGTTTTATATACCAGATTTAAATTAAATTCACTGTTGATTTCCTAGATCTAAGAGCATAAATAAGAGGCCTTCTAAATAGGCAGCTTCTAGCAGTTACAAAGAATAGCCATTTTGTGGTAGCTTGAGAAAGACATTGACATAACTCATTCTGCACCAGGTATTTTTTAAGGTGAGAGCTTTTCTAGAAAGTAATTTTAAGGCAGCCCCAACATTACTTCTCTAAACTCTCACCCTATTTTTAAAAAAATATTTCTTACATTGAACACTTTTTCCTTTTAATAAAATTATTATTCTACCTTAAGTGTGGTTTGAGGTACAAGTCTCAGAACAACTCAGAGTTCAGCTTCCTGCTAATGAGTTGATATTGAACTGACTTTATGAGCTGGCAATGTGTCAAACACTTACCATCAAATTATTTCCAAAATGAACATCAATGAACTTCACCTACTACAGCAATGTAAGGTAGCTCATACTTCTGATTTCCAATTCACAGCAAAGTAACTTGAATTCAGACTATACCACTGACAGCATTGAATTGCTGCATAATGAGCTGCCATGAAAACAATGAGGTTTCACATGCAAGTACTGGACGTTCTCATACATATTAAATTTGATCACACAATGTATTACAGCTAAAACAATGAACTTCTGCATGGAAATGAAAAGACTTAATATCCTAGTTCAAGATGCCAGCTCCTTGGCAGAGGAAAATACTTCTCTTTAAAAGTCAAACGAAAATATGCTTTCAATGCTGAAGTTTTGTATGCTGTTATTTTTTTCCACCACAGCAAGAAAAAACAAGGAAAAATTTTCATTCAAATTACCCTAATTTATTTTTTGTTTCTCACAAATATTTAAATGGAGGATTAAAACATCAAATCTTCATTACCTACATTTTTCTGGGTGAGTCTGGTGTCAGATCCCACTTGTGGGATTGGGAAATTTGGAAAGAAGCCTCAGTGCAAAGGGCTTATCTTTTATCACGTAGGAAAGGCCTGTGTGGGTTAACACAGTTTGCAGAATTATTTTCCAGGAACAGTTATCCAAGTCTAACCTTCACAGGAAAGAGTTACAATATATATTTGAGGCTTCAAATGCCCATTTTACAGTGAGAGATTCAGAGAAAGTTAGGAAGAGATTTAATCATAACTGCAGCCATGGAGAATCAGAGAGACCATGGTCTCATCTATTTAAGTATCGATAGGTGTGCAGCAGTAGATCAAACCACATGGCTGCAGCAAGTTTGGTTTGCGAGTTGCTGCCCAGAATCAGTTTATCATTGTAAAATGTGCCAGATCAGGGGAATCCAACCATCTCTGCTATGGTGGGTAGTAAACTCTGGGAAGGTGTTGGATGAGCAGCTGAGGCAACAGTTGCACCAGTGATCTCATCTAGAATGCCTATTAACATATTTGGATAATGAAACACCAGGGAGCTGAAGTTAGAAATGTTCAAATAATGCATGAAATGTATGCTTTTGGAAGAGGAGAGATGAGTATTTGAACAGCTTCCTGTGGGATAAAGTAGATTTCTGACTTCTACCCGATGTGTTTAAAACAAATCCGGATGTTAAGAAGAGCTATGCACAAACAGAAGCTAAGGACTTTCTGCAGACATCAGTGGACTGAATTCCATTACTTGCTTCATTTAGGAGGTCACTATAGGCCTTTGTGGCCTCCAAAGACAAGAATCTGGGAAGACTTTGACAGAAGAGCTGTAAGAAATTGATATTTTCACAATAAATTCCCTCAATTAGGACAAGGGTGCGGGTTAAATCATTTCTTTGCTACAGCAGCACTTGGTCAGAAGAAGCATCAGACTAAAAAGTCTTCTATTTGCTAGTGACAATGAAGTAAAACCACCACAAGAGTAGCTGCCTCACCAGCTCTAACCAGGAGAGATCCTTTTATTTAGCACCTCTCATGACACTACAAATACACCTAAATGGAAAACAGTACTCCACTCATAAAACATTCCTCTACAACCAATTTTTATTTTAATTTGCCTTTTACGAAGCTCTTAGCGCCAGGGGACTACTAATGACATGATTCAATCCCTGAAGCAGTGAGGCAGTGGAAAAGCATTTTTGCACTACATGCAGACTCTGTGTTTCAGAGCTTTTTTAGCACTTAGTAAAACTGGTGGCAAACTTTTAGGCCACAGGAGAAAACCAAACATGCATAACAGGGTTCACCATGCACTGTTAAACTTGTCCAGGTGGTATCAGTGTGATGGAAGACATAGATCTAAATGGAGACGCACACAACTGCATTCACAGCTGCATTGAGCAGTACAATGGTGTTTGTGTCACCCAAAGGTGCTGGCAGCAAAGGAAAGGAGAGCTATAGAACTATCAACTCTCTTCTTTCCTCACAACACCTTAGGTAGAAAAATGCTTTAACACTTCAAGTGTTTGTGACCAAAGCAGCAGTATTCTTGTATCAACAAACTGAGTGTTTTGGCTTTATGGGAGAAATTTCTTTCAAAACAGGAATCTTTTTTTGTTATTAAGCCAACTGGTTGTCTTGCATCCAAAGAATTATATTAAAAAATGCTGTCAAGTTGCAAAACATCTTGAAATTTTAAGTGTTTTGCGAATCATACATAAGTTTCCTCCTATGCCAGAGGACTTAAAAATTAAGCCCTCTCTATTGGTAGCCAGCTTTAAAAATCTGAAGATCGTCTATTGACTGAAATTAGCAGAAATTACATTTGCTCAGAGCTTTGTGTTGAAAGCCTCACACAATGAAGTTTTTTCCCAAATTTGGAGCAACCACAGGGAGCACTCCTCTGCATGTGACAAGGCCAGGTTCTTGCAAAATTGGTCTTCCCATAACAACCAACTTGCTATCACAGAATAATATAAAGGAAGGCTTAGAGGTAAAACCTTCACACAAGAGGCAACTCCTCTGAGAGAAAAATGTTACTTCTTTCTCACTTTTCTTGGGACATAGTCTTGGATCAATTCTATATTTACAGAAAAAAGTATTAAGTGTATATTTCTTGTTAGCCTGCAGCAGATCATTTCAAATAAATTTAACATTTACAGTACCTCAAATTTTGTCCTTACTGCAGTAGTTCTTGTCTCACTATAGAAGATACTACAAATACCACAGTCAAGCTCAAATATCAAAGGACACTAAAGTACTGCTTTTTTACTGGCAGTCACTAAACACAGAGCTCATAAAACTGCAGTTATCTTAGTACTAGTGGTACTCAGAAATGAAAGACATTAAGATGTTCATGTTCCAGCAGTAAATCCGCTGAATTTGGGGGGTAAGAGCTACAATTAACTTGCCCTCTGGAGAAGAAAATAAGCTTGATGGTCTGGGATAGACTTTCAGGGCAGGGATTTCTGTCTATACAAGAAAACTTGGAGAAGTGGAGGAGCACTGGAGTACTTGGCTTCCCAAAGGGCTCATTTGGGATGCTGCAAAGCTGTTCTCATTGAACAGCTCAGGCATTACTTGTAAAGTCAGAGGAAGGAGGAGGAGGAAGAAGTCTGGGGACATTGCTAAGAGAAGTGGAATTCATAGGTCAACGAGAGAAATGGGGAAAAGCCTTACAAAGGGGATCTGAATGTCCTTTTCACTAGCAGCAAAGATCCAAAAGCAGGCAAGAAGACTTCAAACAAAGAACATCCCAGGGGAATGACCATAACACAGCAGAGAGTTTGTCAGTGTAAACCCTAGCTTACATACTTTGTTCTCTTTTTCATTAACATGTAAATCAAATGAAATCTCTCACAACTGATTAATCTGTGCAGTGCTTCCCTGAGGAAATGAAGAGGAGTGTAGCTGATCTATTAGTCTCCTTCCCAGGCCCCAGGCCAAAATGACCAAAAAGCTACATTAAGAATAGGTAGAAATCCATTTCAACCAGTTGCACTGTGATTTTGGCTCCCATCCATCTTCCTGAACATCAATATTCAGCAAGCAATGATAATATCCCAGCTTTATGTGCTTCCATTTTTTATAAGTGATTTTCCATCTGTGTCTAACATTCTCTATTATTATTTTCTGAATTAAACTGGACAAGCTAGCAACTTATAAACATAAGATCCTAGGCTACTTGAGCTTGGGAAGAATCCCAGAAGGTTCAAAACAAGGTCAGCTATGAGATCAGAATGGGGTGCTCAGGCTTTTATCTAACAGGCTCTCGGAAACCTTCAAGGATGGGGGCTGCACAGCCACTCCAGACAACCTGCCACATTGTATGTCTATATACCACTTGAATCTTTCAATTGACATCTATTTTCTCCTATCTTCCCCAGAAGAACGTAGCTGCCTCTTGTTGATAACCTCCCTGTGGTCACTGGAAAATGAAGTATTTTTTTACTTTACATATTTTTCATTACATGTCAATATTTCATGTTTAGATAAATTCAAATCAAAGACCATGAAGTCTAAAAGATCATAAAATTTTAGAAATCATAATGTGGCTTTAAATTCCACAAATGCCTTGTGCTGCAACATGTCATCAAGATATATGTACAAAATCTGTTCTCACCTAACTTGCTTTGTGTACTTAAGAACCTGATATAAAACTACGATTTCCACAAGAAATGCCTTTGATTTCATGTATAACATGTTTCATTCAAGAGGAACACAATTTATAACTTATCAAGTCAAATTACTTCAGACTAAACTGCCGCTCCAGTAGATGTCAAAGTCTCTAGTAAAGCAGTAAAACATCTTTACAGGAAAAAAAAAATCAAGCATCTGAAAAGGTTATTCTTCCCAAAGGAATCCTCTACTCTTCCCTTATCCATGTTCTTCTAATCTTCTAATCAGTCTATATGGCACCACTTTTCTACTGGCAAAGCAGCAAGGCAGCTGTGAACCTTGCCTCAGGCAGACCTCTGCCAGTTGAAAACCTTTAACACCTTCCTGAGTTTGAGTACCTAAGCAAAGAAGCCGTGATCCAAAAATCATAACTTATGGGCTTGTGTCCTTGACAGACAGAACCATTTCTAAAGCCTGAAATCCCCAAGTATTCCCTTCAAGAAGAATATACATATACTATACAAGCTTTAAATCAATAGTACTCTATACTTCATTCAGGAATTTTAAGTCTTCCACACTAAATGGCTTCTCCTTAATATGCTTTTCAAACTAGCTCCCTAACAAAGGTATCAAGCAATTTGTCCTCTAAAATCCACTTTGCCTCACTTAAGGAGTCATTCATTGTCACCAGGAGATTTGCCCAACAAAGGCATGCTTAATGAAACCATGAAGCAGCATTTATGATGAGACTGTGTTTAACACTTGCTGAACATATCTGGAGCCAAGAATCGTGAAAGACTCTCAGCAATATATTTTTTGCTGTAGAGGCAGTAGAGCAAAAGAAAATCAGATGGTTGCTGGTGACTCGCTAACAGCTTGTCAAGTGTATCCTAGGCATGGCTAAGTGAATCCAATGGCATAGGCACCTTCTTTGATAGGTCTCCCACCATTGAAAAGTTGAGACTCCAAGTTAAATGCCACCTTCATGATTGAGAAGCAAGTGGAACTCATCCAATCTACATACATCTGAGCTGGCAGCCCAGAGAATGCCACAGAAGATGAGCTTCCCTAGTATGCAGAGAAACCACAAGCACATCTGCACTGCTGGGTCAATGTCCCTCAACCTCTGTAAAGGTGACTGCCTGGTACGTACTCTGATGTGAATAAACCCCCATTTTTTTACTACTTTTTCCAGCCACTGCATGTCCATTGGTTTTAGCTAGAGGCAGCAGGCGGAAGGATTTCAATTCCTATCCTATGGCCTTCTGTTTTTCAGCTTTTTCAGCCCTGAAGATACAGGGGGAGATCTCAGAGGATGGTGCAAATGTAGTTGTCTCCAGCACTTGCTCGAAGAACAGACAAGGTGGGGGAACTAACTCAAAACTGTCACATGGTACCTCATTTACAGGGATCAGTGGAGGGTTCACCAGTGCTGAACTACTGCAAAAGAATCTCTTGGAGATAGGAAGAATTTACTGCTCCTTTTTTGTGAGACTTAATCACTCTGATTGACATTTTAGTAGAAGGAGCACATTTAAGCCAAATCATATAGAAAAACTCTTAAAAATAAATAAGTCATCTCTTTAGCTCAAATCACTAGTAACAAAGTATCTTTTAGACTTTGGTAGGAAAGATGTTCCTCTAGAAATTGCACAACCCCAATTCCTACTCTCCTAAAAGTTTTCTAACACCAGAGGGAAGAGGACAAAAAATATGTCTATAACTAAGCTACTTCAAAGCATTCTTCTTGCCTAAAGTACCTTAGGCCAACGTTTTAAATCAATGCTTTGTCCTGCCTCCAAGCATTTTTAGGGTTTGTGGAAGGTGTTACAGGATTTTCATTCCCATTGCAATGCACTAAATACTACTACAGCAGCCTCAAGTGCACTGTTCTTGCCTACCTGGACTACCTCTGAATTTGCCCTTCTAAAACCTTTCCTCCTAGAAAATATGATCTAGGGCAGGGAACATTATGCCAGTCTGCACCTGCCCTTAGAGCCAGCCTCAGTGCAGTCAGAGATGGGTAGCTGCTACATTTTAGCTTGACTAATCTGAGCAAAAGCTGAAGATTATATCCTGCAACTTCTGTGCTGTTGACACTCTAATGAAAACCAGCTAACTAGACTACTCCTACTGCCATCACCCCCCCCAACTCTACCATCGTGCATACCTGAGGGATCACGGGTAATTGCAAAAGCTTTAAAATTCCTTAAAACTAATTTTGACAAAAAAAATAATGTCGATGCAGAGGGTTCCAGTTGAAAAATACAAGTTCACCATCCAGATCAATAATGCAAGTATCTTCTACGCTGCCCATGCAGGGGATTTGTTTTCTGTCTTCCACATCCTCCTCAAAAAAGAGTGGGGTCTCCTCACTGCATGGTCAAGGGGTCCTTGCCTAGGGTGGAAAGAGAATTAAAAGACTTAGATATATATTTCTACAAAAATCAGCACAGCATCATACTGTATCCTTTATATGAGACATTTCCATAGGTGGCTATGGTTGCCACATTCTCCACAGGATGATGGTGAGCATACTCTGTAAATTTATGGCACTCAAAGAATAAAGTCATATTTAGTTCATGAGCAGCCTGTCCTCACTCAGTCTTTTCTGGTCCTTTTCTATTGCTTCATGATCCTCAATATTTATCTTGTTTCCTTTTTCCATCATAAAAAACCTGGTTTATTTGCACTTTTTATTGTCTACAAATAGCATAAGAACCATTCGGTGTTCCTAGAGAAAATCAGAGAAAAACTAGTAGCCTTGGCATATAAGAATAAATATATAGTGTCTGAAGGGAATAAAACACAAATCCACATATAAGTCTAGGAAATAAATTTTCTATCAGGGAGAATTTATTCCCACTTTTAGCTGGACTGTACTAAATTATGGTAGTTCAGATCGCCCAGCAAGTGATAAAGTGATTAGTGCATCTTCTGCTACACCTCCCCATTTAGTCCCTGTGGAACATAATTAATGTGCAGTTTACACTTCTCTCTCAAAACATTAATAAATACTGTAAACAAAATCCAGCATCACAATGCCCAGTACCACCTCACTTGGGCACCTCCCAAGATTCAATATTTTGCTGCAAATCACCACCATTTATTTAGACTCTCCGTGGATGACACAATCCTTATACTCAAGTTGCAAAGAAATAATTGTTCAGGGTTGAAGATACTGTATCAAATTCTTCCATGATAACAAGAATCAGCTGCACTTCAGCCACATCATCATTATTACTGGCTACAAATTCAGTAATTTAAATATATATACATAAACTTAGTATATCAGAGGTTATTTTATATATGTATAGAAGTGTTATTCCTCATTTCTGAACATCTGCTTAATTACTTCATTAAAGAAAAATTGATTTAGCAGGTACCATTCCCATTATAGGCCACCAACTCTCCCATTTGTAGCTTTCAAAATTTTCAAAAATTTTAAAATAGCACATCTTTTGAATCTCTGTCTTCAATTTCCACAGTCACAGCAGTTGTTTCCAGCTATTTGAAAGGAGTTTACAAAATTCATGGCTAATTTCAGGAACGTCACAGAAAACCTATTACAGCATCTTGCTATGTACTGCCTTATCAAACAGTAATGAATCAGAATTGAACCAAAGAATATAACCAAAGCATTAAGAATCATAGAATCATAGAATAATAGTTCAGGTTGGAAGGGACCTTAAAGATCATTGAGTTCCAACCCCCATATAATAGGCAG
>VZTY01010333.1:23334-75036 GCA_013400935.1 Turnix velox | reverse complement strand
AGCTGCACTCAAGCCACTCTCCACCCAGCCTGTATCTGTGCTTGGGATTGCTTCGACCCAGGTGCAGGACCTTGCACTTGGCCTCTAGGAAGTGTTATTTATAATATAGGGTCTATGAGTGAAATGAGCTTTTCTTTCATCAAAGAAAAATGTGGATACTAGAATTATTTCTGTGTGAATTTGTCCACAAGAAGCCATTCTCCCTGAGAAAATACACATCTTTAAATTGACCACTAATTTCTTAAAAGGAAAAAAGTGTTTACTCTTATTCCTCTTTCAACTTTGCTAGAGTACCCTGAAGGAACTTTTTGGGATCCCTCCTATTTGTCAGCATTTATCTTATCAATGTCCCTATTAATCTTAAATAATTACCTTTCTTTCCTATCAAGAAAGAAGGTTTCACCCCTATTTGGCAATGTGCTTACATTGTGGATTCTGACCTGAAAAAGCACTTACAGAATAATACTGTGAGATCCTGTGCACACAGTTTTTCAGTCCCAATTGCTTTACAAGGAAACTATTTCTAATTCTTCATACTTCATGTCAAAGTCCTCCCTGGACTTTGACAATGAAACTTTGTTCTTTCTATTTCCAATATCACCCCAAAAAATCATAATCTGATGTATAAATTAGGCCTTTGTCCATATCCCCTGTTTTAATTGGGCTTGTATAGACTGAGTCAATTGGAAATTACAACCCCCTTTTAAGGAGCCTACTGAAGTCTCAATTGCTGAATCATTAATGCTCACTTCTGGAAACTTTAGGGTTTAGCTATATTTGATGCTTACCTATGTAGTCTCTGCAGGGCTAAGAAGAGTAAAAATGAGTCAAGACTCATTTATGTCACAAAGCTGAAATCTGACTGAATGCACACATGTAGCAGTCATGCTGTGGAAGAAGACACCATCATAACCTAGATGCTTTTCTGAGTAGAGCCACACTATACATCTATCCATCTATCAGCCTTCATGTTTAACAGTTCGGTGAGATGGCTGAGCTTGGCTTTGCCTGTCTTTTGTTATGAAAGCAAAGATCAAATGTTTAACATATAATGATTGTAAATTAAACAGAAGGGGAAAAAAAATCAAAAATTACCTTAAAACTAACACTTATTCCCACATAATTTAAAATGAAACTCAGCCTAAATATCAATGAGCTCAGACAACTACAGCTATTTTTTGTCCACTTAAACAACTTTGCTTGCAAGTATTTGAAGCACCGGAGAAGGCCAGAGGAACCAGATCAAAATATGACAATCACTCTTTAATTGTAGTGGTACTTGATTTGACACAGTCATGAAAATTATTTAGTGACTCAGTCATTGCTAAGAGTAAGAATGCAGCAATTGCTCTCCTCAGGCCCCTGTTTCCCTGAGGGTGGTGATAGACAAGGAGAATCTCTTTGCTTGTGCCTCTTACAAGTCTTCCCTTCTGCAAAGTGGAATCCAGGGAGGGAAGACTGCATGAGACAATTTTCAACATGAATTGGTTGAAAGCTTCAACTATTTTGCACTGTAAATAATTTTTTCCCAGTTTCCTTCTTGTCAGAAATCAATACAGTTGACTAATAACAACTCTCCTTCTTCCAAATGTTCTAATGTAGGAATTTGAGGAAAATAAAACAACCTTCAAAATGCCTCTTCTTTGCTTTTGTATTTTATTTATCTTTACCAGAAATGAACATAGTTCATGTCACTGTTCATGTTTTTGTAAGGGATTGGCAAGCTCTTCTTCTCTGCCTGCAGGCCTTGTAAAAAATGTAATCTGCAGTCATTGTAAGACAATTAGTAAATGTTTGTGTATTACAAGACCAGCTCCCAGAAGAAATGCAGATGCGCACAAAAATGAAAGGTTTGAATGGCCACAAGCTCCCACAAAGCTGTCCAAAGTAACTTAAACTGGGCAAGTCCCAAAACATACATGCTTTGACTTTTGAATCTTCCTCCTCATAAGTTACAGACCAAATAAAAAGTTCTGCTTTTCTTAGAAAAAGAGCCTTTTTTTCTAAACAGGCAAAGAGCCCAGTTTAGCTTGCTTTCTGAAGTTCCTGTTAGTATATAAAATGTAGGTGGTATACATTATCCTTTCTGTTAAAATTAAAAGAATAACTTCTCTGATTCATGGCTGAAATTAATGGGAATTGATAAATTACTTTCCATCCCAGTGGACATGAAATCTCCCAAGTTTTAGATTACAATTGAATGAGAAATTATTCTGCAACACAGCCAGAAGGATCAAATCTGTGTTTATTTAATCTTATCAGAATGTGACAAAAATCAGAAAACTGATAGCTTTATGAATGCAATATGTGAATTCACAAATCACAATAATCCTATTTAGGGAACTGTCAATTATGAATGCTCCCATTGCGTTCACAATGCTTTCTTAAAACTTGAGTCCTTGAGCTGCTGAGATGCAACTCTCCAGTTTCTGCCAGTGTCATTCCCTCGAGGGCCTGGAGGAAGGCAGATACCGAAAGGGTTACTCCTTGCCACAGACAAGCCCTGTTTTCACACTTCCTCGGGCATGCCTTGCACTCACAGGCACTCTGGTCACTCAGACTTCATAGTTAGTTTGTTGAAATACTGTGCTAAGTGTGAACCCACTGACTAGAGCTGGGGCTTTTCTGCATTTTATGTCTCTGTATTTGTCAACTTCAGCAAGAAACACTTCCATATAGACCTTTAAAGGAACTGGTTGCTGATGTTTTTATTCTGCCAGGAGGGTGCAGCAGTGTGGAAGACCACTGGGACTGGTATTTGGTCCTGCAGCAGTCTGATCTCACACAAGCGCCCGGTCTAGCAGACCAATAAAAACAAGCTCTCCTTAGACAAAGCAATTAATAAGCAGCACCTGAAATAGCTGAGAGAGAAACTACCCTCTCCACTGGAGGCATTTTCCTTTCTATCAGTTAGGGTGAGCAGCGTGGAGGCTGTGCGTCTGTCACACTCCCTCTCCTCCAGATATAAATAACTGCCCCAGTGATACTTGCCCTCAACCAGCCAAAACATTGTGCCTATCTCTACCATCTGGGGCTGGTGCTGCAATGCTCTGGGCTTTTCTCATCTCCCAGCTGCATGCTGCAGCACTGGTGGGTGAGGTGACAAATCCTGACAAATACAGTGAACCTCACAGACATCTTAAGACAAGTGCTCTTGCCCCATTACCCTCCCCCCTCATCTTCCTTGTTGCCCCTTACTCTGCTTCTGCTTTAAAGTCCTGGTGCACTCCATGCATCCCATTTTATCCTAGCAACTCACTCAGAGCCTTCATCCTTCAGGAGCCTCCCCCAGCATAGCCCGGCAGTGTGTCCTGGCAGGGTTTCTCCTGGAGCGGGGCTCGAGTTGAGAATGATCTAATTTAGGAATGTGGCACAGAATTCAGATGTTTATCCAGAGTTCAAGGAGCAGATGAACTTTTTATTTTGCAAAATTCAGCTAGATCTTCACAGTCCTTATTCAGGCAAAACTACAGCTAGCATTAATGGGAGTTTTGGCTGAGGAAGGGAGTGAAAAAGCCAACAACATAACACCTTAACCCTAAGCTGCATAATTTAACTTTTACATGAACTTTTCATGAGATTTGTCATCAGGTTAGTTCAGACTACAACAATCACACCACACATTTATCCTTCTCCTTCCAGTCCCAACGCAGAGCCTCAAGTGCCTTACTAAGTGAAAAATATCTGAGAAAAAATTAAGAGAAAAAGAAAATGGAAAAAGATTTCAAGCACTGGGCAAACATGACAAAATCTTTTTTTCTTCCTGGATTTGTAAGTAACAACAAAAGCATGCTCTCTCATCCTTCAATACGAGATATGTATTTAAAATATGTATGTAATGTAAACATGAAAAGCATGTGTAGTACCCCATGCAAAAAAATTTTTCTTTTTTGGCTGTGTGAGGGCTTTGTTATGTCTGATATATGTACAACCAGCAAAGACTGCTAGTGATGAACACAGAGAGCGTGTGCTGCTGCAGCACGCTTGGACTTTGTTATTTGTGGAGGCTCTGTATGAGAAAGCCAGTCATTTCCTCTCTGACAATAACAAGCTCGATAGCTATCTAATCATGTATGGTAGGAGTGCAACTGCCTACTTCCCACTATAGCCACAAGATACCATTTTATTTGTGGCTCATCTAGCTGTTCAGTCTGTTGTGTCCCCAAGGATAATTAGTCCTGAACTCAGGAAACTATTTATCTTGCACCGGCGATATTCTATTAAATACCTCTTCACACAAAAACTCATTTAAAAGGATAACAAAACACTCCCTGAGGAACTGAATACATTTTCTGCCTTCTAGTTGTTTCCAGCAGGTGACATATCTGAAATCACCAAGCCTCCCTTTGGTAACAGAGTGGGAGCCAATTAGTATCATTTTGAACGAGGGAAGCTGCATCATAACAGCCTCCAAGGAGCAAGTCCTATTTGTTGTAAACAAATCTGATTTGCTCAGTTTTAACTCCCCACAAATACCACACAGCAGTCATAGATGAAGTTGTGTTTCAGGACAAGCCCCCATCACCACTGAAGGCAGCCATTGGTTCTTTCTTTCCAGGAAAGGAAAAACAAACACGACAATTTGCAGCTACCGAAGGTAGTGGCTGCAAAGTAAACTCTCTCACCAGAAGTTCTCCCCAGGGCTTCTTTAAATATTCTATGACTAGCTACATCCAAATACACTTCCCAAAGGATCAAAGTACATTTGTCTTTCACTTGACAGGAGTCACTTAATAGCTTTTATCACTTTGCTCTTACAGTCCTTTTGCATCACCTGCTTACAGACAGAAATACTCTTTGAGGTTTTTCCTGATGCAGTAACTGTCCATGCCACTAGGGTTTTATTTTGGAGATAAATTCCCACAATATTTTCTTGGGAGGACAAGCATCTTGATCAGAAACCATCTAAAGGGGGAACTCAAATTTTGGAGCAAGGTTTGCTGGTCCAGTAAGAAGAAAAAAAACTTTTTTTTAATAGGACTAGCAATGTAGGAATGGCTTTATTTCTATTCTTGGAAAAATAAAGTATCTGTAACACATTTTACAAGTAAAGTCATGAAAATGCTGTTCCCAAGGGGTGGCAATGTGCTGAGCCTTTTGAGATACTGTGGGACCTGGGCCCACACCTCTCCCCTCCACCCTCTTTCTCAGATCAGGTGCCCCATGCAACAGAAACCAGGGTGCACAACCTGGAGATCACTTGTGATAGGCCTTAATGGTTTCCCAAACATGCCAAAGAAATCCATTCTCTCCCACAGAAAAGCCAAAGCTATCACAGGGGACAAAAAACTCCTCAATAATTCAGATTATTATGGTTTTCAGGCGAGTAGGAGAAATCCTTCTAGGAGCAGAGTCCTGTTTCAGTCATCTTTCATCCCAACTTGACTGCTCCTCGTAGTACTCCCAGCCTGACCAGAAGCTCTAATGGAAATCTGAGAAAGCATCAGAGTGTGTAACAACACACGGGTTTTATGGTACTTCAAGGAATATTTAGTCTCTGGTCCAAGACTTTGTTCATAAAAACTTTTGGACACCGTAATGCTTTGGAACTTTTGCACTTCAACACACTGGAGAATGTCTGTAGTTTCTGACTTGACAGCAGGACACCTTTCAAAAAACTATTCACTTTTAAAATCTGAGCTGACAAGCAAAAGCTAGGGATCCTTTCACCCTACCATACCCAAGGCTGCACAGTACCCCAAAAAGGCCCTGTACTGACTGGCTGTGTGTTGCCTTTTGCCTTTGCTACAGAAGGCTGCATGTGTGGTCAAGCACATCTGCATGTTTTGATTAGTGAAACAACTTCATGCAAGGCCCGGGTACAGCCATTAAATCATTTTCAGAGAGCAGCTTTTTGTCTGCCCTTGGAGAACAGCTTTGCAAGAGGACTATAAAAAACTGTTCTTCTGCCCTCTGAATCCTAAAAAATACTGTTCTCCAAGTGCCTGTGTCTTCTCCTACAGACAGAAACAGCCCTTGTGCACTAAAGCCTGCTGTATGACAAAGTCGAACAGAGCCCTTCATGGATACTGGTAAAATACCGTCTCCCTGGAGTGTGCACAAAAAGCACTTGCTCCTTATGAGTGTCATGAGGTAAATCTGAAAGCTTTGCATGGTATCCCAGTTCAGTCCTTAGCAAAGAAAAATTCCCTAATTAAGTACTGAATAATAGTATGTAGCTGAGACATGTTCTTACCAATCCATTAGGCTAACTCATCATGCTACACTGCCTGGATAACAAATACCATTTGGTCCTCATTAACATGTCCTTTATTTAAAGCTATATGGAGAGGGCAGAAATAAAAATTAGAAGCAACAGTGCATAAAGATGACACCACACATGGGTACCCTGGTACAGACAACATGATATGCTGGCTCCACAGGAGTTAGCCCCTGCCTTCCTGGGAGCACCTGGATTTCCAGCCTCAAGCAGCAAGTTAAATGTAGGACCTCATATCTCAGCCTGATAAGCTGCTAATCAGAATGCTTTGAACAGCTAGAGAACAAAGTGATTTTAGTATTCATGATGACCTAATATGGACAGATCTGCATATACATTGCCTAGGTTGAAGGCCCTTTATATTTTCTGTACTAAATTCCCATTAATCTCCATGGAAATTATTCCAAAATATTACATTTTTTATTGGCAAAGCTGGTTAAGAAAGTTCTTGCTCCCCTTCTGATCTTAGGTACTAATTCCCAGTCCTCCCTGACATCTGTTTTCAAAGTCATGGCTTAAGGAGGTCATTGAATAAACACAGGGCTTTAAAAAGCAAAAAACGATTTTTTTAAAATGCACATAAATTTGGAACAGGCTGTTTGTATTGTTTTACCCTTACAAAACATTTCTTCACCTTAGGCAGGTTGAAAGGTTTTTTTTCCCTTTGCATATACAGCAAGTAGAACATGCCTCATTTGAAAAGTACTGTCACCTTGTCTCCATAAGCAAGTCCTAGTTTGGTTTTGCCCTTTGTCTTTAACAACCCAAAGTTCCCATTGGTATCAGCCCTCATTATGAACCAAGATTGTGAGCTGCTGATGATCTATTTTCCGGAAAAATCCACAAATAAGAGAACTGAGAGGAAGGACAAACTTTAGGCAGAGCTGTGGGAGAGTGTTGGAGTGGTGGACGGACCCGGAGTAACAACGTAATCTCAGTATGAGTGTGATCATTCTCCTTTATTGCTAGTTTCACACAGTTTATATAGAGAGTACATAGCATAAACAATCTTATGATTGGATACAAAGGGCTAACAACATGTATCAAGACAGCAGTTAATTGGTTAACTGGATCAGTCCATGCTGGGCAGTACTACCTCAGTTCCCAGATAAGGCAGACTTTGTTTTCATAACTTTAGTTGTTTACAATCCTGTTCTCAGGCTCAAGGAGAGAGCAAGGTCACTCTACGGACAGCAGCTAAGGCTTCACTACTTATGCTAACAGTGCTATTCATTGGGTACTCAAAGTGCTGGGTTTCTCAGGATGTATCCTTTGGTTATCAGCCATCCTTCCACAGGAGAGGACAGAAAAATTTTTAACAGACTTTGGTACAAGAGAGACTGTAACACAAAACTCAGCTTCTATGTATCTGAGCACCTTAGAAGGACTAAACTTAGTGTCTTTGTCCCTCAGTTTCACATTTTTTTCTGCATGTTGAAAGGCCTTTCTCACCTAAAACCACATTGACAGGGCTTCATTAACTGAGGTCTGTGAGGTGCTTTAATGAAGATAAATGTTGTGTTGCCAAGTATTATACCTAAATGCATAATAAGCCATTAACAACAAAGACAGAAAGCTAGGAAGATCTGGCAGAAGCATGCTGAACTTATCAGCCTGTGGTAGACCAAAGTGAAGTAGACATACTCTACAAGGCATGTCTCCATAGCAGCAAGGATAGGATTGCATTAATTGTCATATTTATCTAGACTTCATCATGAACAACGAGGCAGAAACTGACCCACAAGGAAATTGCAAAGTCTTGAACATTTACGATATATTAAACTCCTTAATGATTTTGAGACTTCTGATATTAAACTTTTTCTGCATTTTATTTAATTTTTTTTAAGCTTCTGGGAATGTAAGATCAGGAAGACAAAAGGATAAAGCATCTGCCTCTGCAGACTTTTGCAGCATGCTCATGAATACAAGGACAAATATTGTCAGGTGCACTTGACAGCTGTAAAAGCAACAGGCTCTCCTCAGTCAATTCCTAGATAAGGGAGAGGAATCAGCTGTCACTGGGTCACAGACAAGGGAGATGCTTCCAGAAACTCCCCAAGATTAATTTTGGCAAGTGTTTCCTTCACAACTTTTCCATTTTTCAGTGGAAATTTTGGATGTGACAAAGCAATGTAATAGAATTTTTTAAAACAAAACATGATGGTACAGATACTAGCATCCTGCTGGAGAAAGAGGGCAGGTAAGAACCTGGGCTTGATGAGGTTTGGGCTTGGGTTATGCAGATTTGAGGTATGTATTTGGAGGCTGTTAGAGGTAGGAGATGTGGTCTCAGGCAAGAGTTTAGGAGAAAGTGGAGATTTTATCTGTTTTGTTTTTAAAATACTCCTGAATGTTTGTCTGAGGCCATTCATCCTAAAAGGCCAACCATTTCTGGGAGGCAAATCATATAGGTTTATTCAAATATATTTCATACCACATCCGAGGACTTGCTTTTAAACATCTAAATTACAGTCATTCCACTATTAAAATCTTTATATTGACCTATTCTGACCAATGTACACGCATTTTCTGAAACACATCTCTCTCTTTAGATCACAGGAATTTAGAAATTTCTTACCACAAATGTTCCATGTTCACATATCATTACCCTCAATGAAGACTTTGCAAAGATGAACAAAGCGAAAACTCTGCTGATTGCACATAGGGATAAAGAAAACATAACTTATTTAATTATAGCTTTTAAAAACAAATAAATGCACTAGTCTATCATTTGGTATGTGCCTGAAACAAAGCACATTCAAGTAAAAGCTTGAATAAGAAAATCACACTTTTGGGTTTTTTTCCTGACTTAATTAAAACATACATTTCCCCTTCAGTTTTCATGAGAATATATTTTTTATTACTGTATGTGGTCTATTTATATTTTAGCCTAAGTATGAAATATCTAAATCAATAAAAAGTAATTTAAAGCACCCTAGATAAACACATACTTATCTGAAGGAAGAACTTGAAACTTGAACTTGCACTCCAATTTCAGCAGCTCTTGATCCTACCATTTCATGTGGATGAAATGGTCCAGGGCATTCAGGAGACCTCAGAGGAGAAACTTGCATAAGGATCAGAACTCTACCCTCTAAATGGTACAGAATGTCATACACATGCATTTTCCTGAGGACTTTTTCCCTTCTGTAGTTACCATTTCCTTTCCTATGTTAAATTAATGCTTTGTGTGGTTTTAGAGAGACAAAGCCCAATGCATGTGTGAATTCAAAAACATCTACACTATGGGTCTTTGTCTAATACAGGAATTTACACTAACATATATGGGAATTTTCTTTCTCCCATCCTAATCTACACTCATTGCAATAAAAATAAATAAATAAGCAAATCTACCTGTTCATTCTTGGAGTGGTGTGGACTCCAAGAGCTGCTGCATAGGTAAATATGGTTGCAATTACCAAATGCAAGAGAACAGACATTTGACAGTCTCCAAGCAAATGAATGAAAACAGAGCACATTATCAAGAGTGTACCCTACATCCAAGCTATAGTGCACCTTTTCTCAATCAGAAATTCTCAAACACTCATACACAAGTGCCTTGACTATCTGTAACACAATCTAATATTTTGACATTGGTTTAACATGTAGAACCCATCTTCCAGAGAAAGTGACCCATAGCAAAAACAATGTTGCCTAAAATATTCTTAACCTCCAATTAAGGTACCTGCTTCTGCGAAACTGAACCAAGGACAGAAAGCATTGTGACTGATTCAGAAGAATCTTCCTCTTGACTAATTTGTCTCTGGTAATAACACCTTCACTGCTTGCAACGTCTTCAGTCTGTAGTTCTGCTGTACTAAAACTTTTTTTGACAAATATATATGATCCATGCATGATAATCCATATGATCCATATGATAATTGAGGTGTACAGTGTAAATAGGGTGGAGTATTCGTAATTAGACTGAATCTGAGAATCCAATGTGATGGGCTTAGAGAACCTGGGATTATTTATTTTTAGTGAATAAATCTTGGTACAAGGATTCAGGTGATTGATCCTAATCCTGCCTTTGTCACTGCTTCAGAATGGGAGCTTGGGCAAGTCACTTCACTCATTTTATTTTTGCATTAGAAATGACAAACACTACTCCTTTCAACAGAACACCTAATGATGTCTCTAAGGAAAAACACCAGTATTTATACTCACCAGTGTTATTTATATGATGCATCATGATTCCATGATGCAATGGAAAGACCAAAGGGATTTGCCAAAGTTGTCTTTATGGATCAGAGGTAGCTCAGTGGGAAGAGGACAAATGAGTTCAAAGGAAGTCTACTCTAGGTGGCCTCACAAGGGTATTAGTCACACTAATGACTCAGAAGAAGTAACTGATTTGAGCCACTGACAACCGAACAAAACATGAGTAAGACCAGTTTTTGAGCACTTTTGCACATAGAACTGCTAATGACTTTAATTTTAAATTGTAAGCTACGACTCAGCAGGAATCAAAGCACTGGAAGTGGCATCAGAAAATGTTTGAGCAATTGGCAGCCCAACAGCAACGTTATGTTACATACAAATCATTTGATGTAGTTTTAGCCATCTTTCCTAATGGTTGAGATAACTCTCCAGATATCAAGCTAATAAAAATGACATGGTATAATTTGACAAGCCTGAGAAATTTTCAGGCCTGCAGAGTACAACTGTCAATGAGATGTTTTTAGTTCAAGGTAACACAGCTGCTGCTTCAACCAGCAGAGTCTCAATCTCTGCAGAAAATCATGAAACCTGTATACTCCAGGCAGCCTTGTCTAAACACAAATACCTCTGTTCATTCCCCTTCTGTTTTGATCTGCTACCTGTGTGCCAGGTGTATGATCCTCCAAGCAATAAACAAAAAAAAAATCATAAAGAGAAGCGCTTCCATCATCAAAGGATCTCATTAATGATCCTTTCATGAAGAGCAGGTTTATTTGCTTATCTGTATAAAGTCTATCAGGCACCTTGCAAAAAGCCATTTGAGTTTGTCAGATCTTCCTCATCTATGCCTTGGAGAAGGAGTGGGCTGTGCAGTGAGGGTGGGAAGGAGTAAAAAGAAGACACGGCAAGACATCACTAGTACACAAATTTTAAAGAATTTCCTTCCATCCTTGCCATTAGGTTACAGGCTCTGTGGTTGTATAGGATTTAGAACATGTCAGTTTGGTGATGGACAGTAATAACAGGTCCATACTAAATTTTTTCAGATTTATCAGGAATGCCAAATATTGTTCTACTAGGAAGCTCTCTTGACAACTGGGAACTATTAAAGGCGCTATCAAAGTGACTCAGCGACTGCTGAGAGAGATGTAGACTATATAGTAGTAAGGAGTACTGAGTATGGCCTACCCTCAACAGTAGAAGACCAGCATGGAGCAGTAACTCATGAAGCACTAGACAGGGGTAAAAAACATTGACTGCCAGAACTAATTAACCTCTTTGCACTCACATTATTTGGAAATTTGAAACAGATGGCAAAATTGCCTTGTTTCTTGCAGGATTTGAGTTTTTCTGTTTGCTCATTTAAAGGAGTTGTGGATAAATGGTTTTAATGCCTCACTATTATAAGCTGCAAATTATGTCAGACATCAATCATAGAATCATAGAATGGTTTGGGTTGGAAGGGACCTTAAAGATCATCCAGGTCCAACCCCCCTGCCATGGGCAGGTACATCCTGCACTAGATCAGGTTGCTCAGTGCCTCATCCAGCCTGGCCTTAGATGTCTCCAGGGATGAGGCCTCCACCACCTCTCTGGGCAACCTCTTCCAGAGTCTCACCACCCTCATAGTGAACACTCAAGTCCTTCCATTTTTTCCCCCAGTTTGCATCTAAGCAGGTTCCATATACTCTTCTTTTCCCCCATTTCCTGCTTCTGCCCTACACCAACACGTTTTCAGACCAGTTTCCCCCAAATCCCGCACACTGGGCTCCACTGGAGACTCCTCCCCACCCCAGCTGTTCCAAATAAGCCTCCTTCACCCCCCTCTCCTATTTAACACCAGTGGGGAAGGGCAGCAGCCACTGCTTCCCCCCTCTGTGGGGCCTGAGGGGTGCTCCTCCTGGTGTCTTTGTTGCAGGACATCGCTGGTGAGTTGCATTTTCCAAGGGGCCAGAGTGGGAGGAGAAAGGCTGGGCTGGGTAGAACTGACCAGTGGAGAAAAGAAGAAGGTATGGGTTCATGGTAGTGCCAGCGGCATCATTAAGTTCATTTAAATGCTGTTTCAAAGCATTTTTAAGTCAGTGTGCCTACAATTGACAGGCATATTGTAGTTACTGTGTAGTGAAATATGTCAGTACCCATCAATGAACATCTCATGATATATTGGATACATGTCCAGGATTCTTGAGAGATGTGATTGTAGTGCACTCCAGAGAGGCACAGAGATATGTCTGAGCAGTTTGGGGAATCAATCCTAAGAGGTGGCAGGACAGCAGTCCAGAGATATCAAGTACAGTGCTCTAACAGTCTGTGGAGTCCTCATGAAGAAGTGGAACAAGCTTAGCATGAGTAAAGAGACACAGAGTACAGGCAGTTGTAGGAAAAATAGGTCACTGGCCATTACCTGGAAGCGTGGCTTGTAGGAGAGAAGCAAGATGTTTTATCCCATAGCACTGACCAGGTCCAAGAAAGATAAGGTACA
Organism: Turnix velox; assembly: GCA_013400935.1. Classification (NCBI taxonomy): domain Eukaryota; kingdom Metazoa; phylum Chordata; class Aves; order Charadriiformes; family Turnicidae; genus Turnix; species Turnix velox. The sequence continues at coordinate 62,173 of VZTY01010333.1, read as the reverse complement.
CAGAGAGGTCAGGGCTTCTAGTATTTTTCAAGTGCTTTTGATTATATAGTGGTTACAGGCAGATAAATGTCTGCTACATTTTTGTACTGCATTGCATGATCCCCAAAGAATCTAACAGAAGCATGAATGTCTCCAGCTGTGGGACAGCCAGGTACCTGGGTAAGGGGCCACACAAAGATGTGATTCAGTAGAAGTGAGTGCCAAATCCTGCCCTTAGGCAGGAGTATGTGATGGAGGTTGACTGGCTGGGCACAGAGGTGAAAACAACTCTGAGGCATAGCTTGGACAAACAACATGGTGCTGCTGTGGATAAAAGTAAAATGTTCTTGTGGTATGAGCAAAGAGGCTGTGTTAATAAGAAGTGATAAACAGCCCAAGCCCTTCTTGCAGCACTGACCCAGGCATAATGTCCTCTCTGAAGAGACAGGGGTTCTACTGTTGGGTACCATACCCCAATATAGTCATATACTGAGACAATGAAGTTGAAAGGAGGATAGCATAAACAGTAAGAGGTCTAGAAATGTGGAGAGAGTGGGATAGTAGCTGAAATGAAATGAAAGAGTGTACATAATAAGAGTGAAATCTTGCCCCAGAAAGAGGGATGAGCTAGGTTATATTGCTAGGCCATTTCCATTTCTGAAAACTAATTAACTACAACAGTCATCATACTGCAAGTTTTTATGGCTTTGTCTTTAGTCTTGCCATATTTGACCCATTTCTTAAAACTCTTGCAAGCAGATTCATGAAAGCCAAGCTTAAATAAGTAAAAACTGCCTAAATTTATGATGTAGGAAAAAATAAAATAAAACTGAAAGCATGGCAGAGAAGTACTCCCAGCAGTTATAAATCCACAATAGGACTAAAATACATTATTTAGCTTAAAAATCAAAAAGGATTTTATTTCAAAAATACCAGGCTAGACTTACCTTGACCACAGAAACTTCCTCTCATGTTCTTTTGCTCTTTTGTTGTGGTTCTGGTGAGCTGACTCATACTGGCAAAGCTGTGTGACAAAATTTTATATCCATTCTCTGAATTGCAGACATATTTTTCCAATGCTGTCAATCAGTCCTTGCCAATAAATTCTCTAAATAAAAACTTTAAAAATAAATGAAACCCTTAAATAAAACTGATAGTGAATAATTAGTTGAGTGTATGAATACAATGATACTTCGCATAAAAATTGCTGCAGTGTGAGTTTTCATCTGACCTGTCATCACTCTGCAATCTGTTTCATTGTCATAAATCAAAAAGCATTGTTTGGTTTAAATCACTTGCTGCTTGAAGATGAATCACCTTTGATTTCTTGAGTTTTGCTTATGGCAAAAAGAAAAAAAATTTTCAAAACTGTACAACAGTAAAAATTTCTGGTCTCACTTTGCATATAAGAAAAGAACCTCAGCACTAAAACTTAATCTAGCAAGCAACACAAAAACGAAACAGAACCATGATTTAGGGAAAAAAAATATTTCTCCATCTGTGGAGCTATTAATCTACAGTTTGGTCCAGAGAGTGCACATACAACAGTCTGTGAAGAGGGGCCCCAAGCTCTAATGGCTTGAAGAAGATAGACCCTCAAATACCTAATCTAACTACAGGTGCATATCTAAGCTTCTCTGTAACAGCTGTCCCTGTGGATAAGAAACCTCTAATGGATTTTACAGACACAATCTACGTGGCTTAAAGCATATCCTGTATGCTGATGACTGATGTACAAATCACACGAGCCACCACAACAGGTTTTTCTAACAAGATCATCCCCTTCTGAGAAGCAGAGTTCTCCCTTTCCTTCATCCCAGCCCCTCATACCCAGAATTGCAATTAGATTCTTGCCTCTGTTTCCAAAGCCAGGAAAAATAGGATTATTTTAAAAGTCAGATGAATAAACTGATGACCCAAATGGGCTGTAACAGCAAAACAGATCACAACTTGGTGTAAGTCATCCCCAGGGGATGCTGCATGCAGTCGTATCTAGGTTTGCTCTCTAAAGAAAACTCTACTAAGAAACAAGCAAAAATAGAACAGGCTTCATTCTTTATGTCTCCCATTAGCTCAACCCTCATGGCAATTCCCATCAATTTAACTTTTGGATGTCTGGATACTAGCCAGGGAGCACTCAGCTTCCATATGCTCAGCAAACAGAGCAACAGCAACGGTGCAATGCTGTTGTCAGGAAAGGCAGGTAAATCTCTGCATATTTCTCCACAAGCCAAATTTTGTGAAACTTGCCACCCAACTTGAGGAAAATTAAATTAGAAGTTTGTGGGAGCCCTGGATGTCCTGCAAACAACTCCAAATCTCAGAACCTGCCTGATGGAACTGGCTGTCTTTGTCCACTCAGGTATATTTTCTGACCCTCTTTTATCCTAGGGAGAAAAACTTCCTGAACACAGAGTAGTTAGTTGTTGTCCTTGGGAAACAGTAGAATCTCAATGCACGGGGAGAGGAGGAAAGGCTGGAGTCAGATGCACGTATGTTTTAATCTCATATCTGTTACTAATTGTCTTTGGGGTGCTCAGTTCATTTCAGCCTTGCTCTCCTCTTTCCCTGTAAAACAGAGAACTTAGACACTACTGTGTGCAATTTCTTAAACGTATGAAGCAATAAAACTACAGTTCATCTTGCTAATTTCACTGTCCATAAATTAGTATCTTGTCTAACTAGCTTTGACAGCATCTACAGCCTAGAGACAGAGCAATTGGATAAAACACCTCCTTTTCCTCTACTGGTTTTGGAAGGAGGTCAGATACCTGGATTTTAAATAGCCATGTTAAGCAAAACTGACCCCGCCTTCTGTGTCCTGTCATTCCAAGGGCCAGGAGTTTTGTACAGTTGGCACATTCCAGCCTATCCTTTATTAGAAAGTTGAAGGATGACTTCATCATGAGCAGGTTTCTGCATTTTTCTTTACAGTAACTGTAAATTCAGAAGCTGTCTTTTCCTTTACTTAGCCCTTGATTATTTATTTGAGACATTAGGAAAATATCATTCTCTGGCTTTGATTTATCACTGCTGCTATATTACCAGCTTGCTCCCTTCTGGCAGCACGTCAGCCCTTGTGAAGCACACAGGAACACCATTTGCACATGAGCATCCCTGGTCTCAAACTCGGATAAGTTTATTGTGGTAATGTACTCACATGCTTTAATTAACATTCCTGTCTCTGTGCAGAGACTCTTCTTCTCACAATCTTTACCCAAAAGTTAAGTGTGTCTTTTGAAAGAGGAATGTGAGAAATTGTGCAATAGGCTGCATAAGCCCATGGTCTCTCCTTAGGAGAGAGAACTTCCAAATCCTATACATCTGCTGAGGTTCTACTGAACACTATCAGATTTCATATAAGTTGAATAAACATCAAAGAAGATGGGCTTGTGGTCACTGTTTCCCGACATTGAATTCACGTGCAAGTGACAAGGAATTCGTACTGAGTTTTGAAGTCTTACCCATGCAGTCATGGGATTGTATACTTTGCCCCTCTTGGGTGGTATATTTGCCTTAAAGCTGAGCATTCTCTTCATCAAATGGAATAGTAGCTGGTACCTCAAAAAGCAGCCCCTGGTGAGTCTGTGGTGTCTTTTGCCCTCTGAACCACTTAACTGAGCTAAAATCTTCTAATGTATAATATTACTTCCATTGTGTCCTGGTTTGATGTAAAATAGAGTAAATTTTCTAGTTTGTAACTTCACTTTTCAGCTAGGCCTCTTCTGTCTGACTAAACTCTGAAATGAACTGCACATTGTTCAGACACTGTTCGCTCCCAGACTGATAAGACCAGGGAATGGTATGCAAGAAGCTCTTATTTTCATTATTCACTATGGTGATCAAGGTCAGAAAGTTTGTCAGCCACCCCCCCACCGGGGGGCTGGAAACGTAAAGACGTAGAGAAGTCACACCTGCAAGGAAGAGCAGACAGGGCAGGTGACCCAAAATTGACCAACAGGAGTATTCCATCCCATCTGCCCCATGCTCAGTACAAAAGCTGAGGGATCAGAGGGTCAGGACTCTTGGCCTTTTGGCCTCTTGACCTTCATCTTTCTTCGATGGCCGACATCTAGGAAAGACTCTGCCTTTGACCCTGATCTGAGCACTCCTGAATCCAGATCTGGCATCCAGCTCCTGACTGAACTGGCCCCAGCCTGGGACTCTCCCTGTGTCTGCTGGGGACATGATCATCATCCCGGGAGCTTGATACGGTTTTGTAAACATTGTATGCCTTTTAATCTTTTCCTTTTATCTATTATTTCATTATCTATTAAAGTAGTTTGGAATTCTTCTAAACTCACAAATCTCCTCATTCCTTCCTCTCCTCTCTTCTGAGAGAGGAGGGGGGGCCATTTGTCATTTGGGGGGATCCTTTTGGGCCTAAACCAGGACACATTAATGATAACAAACATGCATTTCCATAGCATTTACCATAATCAAAGTTCTCCACTCAAGAGCTCCTCTGAAACTGTCAGGTGACTTTGCAGGGAGGAAACCAAAGCAAAAGAATTATGCAAAATGCTCAAAAGAGTCAGACTCCAAGGGGGGGAAGAAAAAATAGAGAAACCAACTTTAGTTTTCTCTGGGCTTATACCCCAAGGCAATCTCCGCCTTTCACAGCTAGGGAGCAATTTGGATGCCATCTAGGAAAAGATTATTCTACTGACACTTTCAGAGTTAGCCCTGATTTACTGCACCATCTGTGAGATCACCATGTGGCACAAGACACTCTTACGACTGAAAAATACTTTCCTAACAATGAAAATACATATACGTATACCTATTCATTCATGCTCTCGGTTGCTAATCTTTAGTGTCCACCTTTTGTCAAATACTTTTAGTCAAGTTTTGAATAACCAAGAATTTTTCAAATTTTTCAAGTTTATCCTTCTTAAGTGGGTTGGATGTGATGAGTCATACTGGGCACGCAGCTTCTTTGGCATGAAGTTTGACTTTGTTGAGATGCTTGTCTTAGTACGTCTCTTTTCCATTTCGTTATGTTTTCTGCTTCTTGGTAATCATCTAGATTTTGTCATTTGCATTATAACTCCCATCTTCTCAGCAGTTCAGAAGTAATAACCACCTGCATGTGGCAAAAAAAAATCTTGAAAACAAAAGCTGGTATCCTCTACCTCCTAGTTGATTACAGGAAAGTTCCCAGTTGTACCTGAAGAATTTTAACAAAGCATTGATGCCTTAACAAATCATTGAACACTCCTCCTCCCTGGAAGGTATGTTCAAGCAACACTGCCTGGTACCTGTGTTCATGAAAATACAATGCATTGAGACTGGAATAAGCTGATTACTCATACACAAATTAAAAGAAATTGTCCATAACTGGTGTATTTCATAGAATCATAGAATAGTTTGGATTGGAAGGGACTTCAAAGATCATCCAGTTCCAACTCCCCTGCCAAGGCAGGAACACTTCCTACTAGATCAGGTTGCCTCCATCTTCACCCTGCCTTTCTTAGGTGGACATGCTGTCATTGAAAGAAAGAACTAGTCTATATGAAATGAAACAACTGAGATTAAATCACTGAAAGATTTGGCTATGCAGGGGACTGTAAGTTACAGTTTGGGTGAGATCCCCATGTTGCTGGTTGCCAAAAGCTTATGATCTATTGCAATTTCTTCCACACTTTGGCACAGGCACCCAGCTAGGATGTCCCCATCTCTGACCCTTCCCATGTAGCAAATTCTAATGTAAATAGAGATAAAATACAAAGCCTCACCTGCTTTGTTGTAAGTAACAACGAACTGTGTCCTTTTTTCCCCAGTTTTCAGAGAACAAAGGGAGTACAATATTAGCAGCTTCAGTCACACTTTCCCTTGAGTTTCTGAGGTAACTTTGCAGTGGAAAAAACCTCTGAGTCCCACTCAGGCAGCTGCTCAGACCCCTGCTCCAGGAGGACCAGGCTTGTTTGCTTCTCTAAGGACTGTGCAACAACAGGAGTTGTTTTGAGGCTGTTAGTCCTGCCAAAAGAGCGATCACAGGTGTTGTCACAGCAGCCAGAACATCTGGGTCTGAGACCCAAAGCAGTTGTGTTCTTTCTGATTACTGACACCAGTATCTGAGTTAAATTAAAAATACATGGCCATGGGCATTTGTAGGTATAATGCGTGTAATTTGTTCTCATAAGCATGTATCTTATGAAACACTTGAAAAATACTAATTCTCATTTCACATCTGAAAGGCCAAAGCTCAGAAATATTCAATCTGGATAATTTTAGGGCAGATAATGAATTGGTAGTGAGAAGTGTGGTTTCTAAAAAATGCAATACATTATAATATGCTATGGCAGTCATTTTCCAGAGAAATTTCAGTTATGTTTCACACTGTGTCTCCTGCTGTCTTGGATGCTGCTTCTGTGGGAAACAGAAAAACTGATCTGCTTGGACAATTTATTATTTCTTGATGGTACCTGGATCTTTTACTAAGCATGGAATTGTCATCAGTAATATAGCTGGCATATAAGAAAAATTTAATTGTTACAGGAATCCTTAGCTTGAAAAATGAGATATGTGATTCAACAAAATCATGAGGGGTTTCAAAACTGATTAACAGAAGTGCTTTTTAAAACTTAATGGAGAATATCACTCACTATTCTTTGCAGTACAAAATGTGGGGGTTGTCATAGAAATCATCAGGCTGTAGGGTAAAAAAGTGCAAAATAAGTGCATTTTCACACAGCACCAAGTTAACCTGTGGAACTTATTGCTACTAGACAGTGAAAAGATCGAAAGCATAAGTAAATTCAGATACCAAGTATAAAAACTTAGAGGAAAGAGCCATAAATAGTGACTAATATGAAGATATGGACTAAATCTAAAGTCTGGGAAACTCATAAATTTGCAGATTATCCTAGGAGAGGAACAGACATAGTAAGCATCAATCTACCTCTGCTAACAATGTACATAATCATCTTACATGACACAGCTACTTTGAACTGGTTGAGGATAGAGACAAATGTCAAAAAAGGAGCAGAGCCTTGACTGGATCTCATTTCAGCTCTAGATGCACTAATGCTCATTCAGGTAAGGAATTAGCAGTCTGAGCAAATTATGAATTGGTACAAGTTGCCAAATCTAAGACTTAATTCTGCTTTAGCAGCCCTGGCTAATCTTTCAACCAGAAAAATAGGAACTATATAAACTTTCTTCTCAGATGTGGTTTGAGGACTAACATCATCAAGCTTCTGAATTGTTTCTGATTCTAGTAGTGCTATCACCAAGCGACTTAACACTTTCATGCAAACTTTGGCCCTCACCTTTAAAGCAGCATCTATTAACAGTAACTTTATAGACCATGAGCATCTGCTTTTGGCTAGAATTCCAGAACACCCTCCTTTTTATCAGCTCATAGATACAAGAGGTGGCAAGGGAGCTATTTCCATTAGCAATGCCACGTTTATCTAAGAATGGAGACAGTCGAATTTTGTCTTGAAACTAGGAGGAGAGGAGGGAGGAAAGTAAAGGAAAAAAACCCCAAATACAAACCTGAAGAAAAACATAAGAAATTCTCACCACACTTACGAGAGATTGCTAGAAATAGAAAAAAATATAAGCTTCCTGGGGGTATAATAAAGGAAATCTGGAATCCATACCAACACATTATCCCTAATTACTGCCATTTGTCACCTTCATGGGTGACAATGCTACAGAGGTGCAATGTTCACATCCTGCCTCTGTCTCCTCTGCTGCCCATCACCATGCTGAGGTCACACACTGCAGATAATAGCTGAATTCATTCTCTAGCACACACAGCTCCAACAACTTTCCTGCATCCTAGTTGATAGGTGAACCAGCTCTAGAATATTCTACATGTATGGCCCTCACACTGGTGTTGAAGCTACTTCAGGGGTCCACAGAGATTTTTGCCCATCCAGCACTAAAAACCCTGCAATAGGAGAGAAAAGGGAAAATCAAAGGTCGAAGAGCTTCAGAATACCTCCTGCTTCCAAGGACTGTGCTGCTGCCCTTCTCCCATTGTTTAGCTACTGGTTTGCATACTGAGATGAGACTAATTCTTATTACAACCCAACATATATAACTTAGCAATGTAAGCATGAATATTTTGTAGCCACTAATGCATTTCTCTGTATCAGTGGCTACAAAAGCAGGTCCTTTTTTAATGCTCCACAGAACAAAAAAATGCAGGTGTGCAGGGCTTTATGGTTAGTAAAACTTAAATTTGGACTTTGTTATGGATGTCTTTCTCATGCTAGATTTTGTTCTGCCTAAGTTCAACATATCTCGATCAGACTTACTGCTGTCCAGGACAGTATTCTTTCTCCACTCACAAATTAGTTTCTTCTTTTGCAGGCATGTAACTAAAATACTACGCCTGAAAATACTCTGCCTTGCCACTCATGAACTGACATTTCTAAAGAAGATGGGACAGTATAGTACTTCCAAATACTTTATATTAGAATCCAGTGCCCTGCAATATGCTCACCTAGAGATCTGCTCTCTCTAGAAATGAGATCTGAGCATTCACAGGGTTTTTGTTTAGCAGAAAACAAAGGTGGAGCATTCAGGACATTCTCATTGCTTAAATCTGGATAGGGGCCAGGTCCACATAGATCCTCTTAACTGTATTTTCTAGTTTTCGTTCTTCCTTCCTGTACATCCATCTCACTAGGCTTACAGTTAGAGCTGGCATGCAAGACAAGATCCCCACTGGTCCACCCTGTGTCATTATGTCATTTGATGTACAAAGGTGGACTCATTTTCTACTTTTCAGTAAGAGGTGCAAGGGCTGGAAAAGCAGACAGCAGAATATTCGTGCTCCCTTACCCCAACATTTTCCTGAGTGACTACATTTACTGTCTCACATGGACTGAGAAGGACTAGGCAGCAGAGAGGGGAAGGAAGGAAGGAAGGAAGGAAAACATCTGTCTTTCCAATCCAGTGACTGCAAATAAAATTTCTCAACTTTCAGGAGTCTCTCAAGCTCAGCATACAAAGGGTTTTGAGAAGCTGGAGGCTCCTTATGAAAGTGCTGTTACATTCCTTTCAGTGCTGCAGCCAGACAGGGATTGTGTTTTGGTCTTCTGAGAACAGGGAGTTGGTTTCCATGTCTACTTGAGCTGTTCCTTAAGGCTCTCAGAGCAACTTCACTCTACAGAATCACCGAGCATTTACAAAGAGGGCAAAGGAGGACTGCTGCTGCCTACAAAACAATTTCCATCATCACTTGCATAATTCATCTGTGCTGTATGTAAAGTCATAAACAGCAAACATCCTACATTTTCCACAAAAAATTTATCCTGTAAAGCCTGGCTTTTTGTTTAACACTGTGAAAAGAGGCATATAGCAGAAGCCTGCTGCTAGCATGCAGTAATGAATCAGTTAGCAAGTAGATTTTGGTGTAGTGTTGAGTCACAAGATGAAAGCAGGGATCACTGTGGGTTTTTTACAGTATTTCCCTGGCATATTGGCATACCCCCTTCCCAGTTCATTTCAAAGCTATTTTCACAGTTCCATTCTTCCACCTCAAGTTTGAGCAACTGGCTGAACTCAGCATTACTTTGCAGATTTCAGGAGACTGATGCTGGATGTTGAAAACTCCATGAAATTGATGGACTTGTGCTCATGGAGAGTTTGCTCCACTTTTTTTCCCATTTTTGCAGAAGTTTGGATGTGCAAATCCATCATGTCTACATTTGACTCCATGCTGTGGAGATACACACTGCGACACAGAGGGATTTTGGCAGTAGAAAAGGCTTCAAAAACACTTCACTGATCCCTGAAACATGCCAAGAAAATATACCAGGCACCAACGACGGAGTTCTGTTGAAGAGAAGCATTTCTCAGAGAGGGGGATGGAGAGCCGTGCTCCAAGGACCCAACTTCCCCAGCGCAGCATTCCGTAAACATACAGCAGATGTCAGTCATGAGAGAGCAGCAGGATCAGCCAGCCTTCCCTTCCACACAATCCACCGTTTGTCCAGGCGCACTGTTCCTGCGTGGCTGCAGAAGACCTAAGCCTGGGTAGCTTGGGGGCCAGACATGGCTAATGGCATGGCTGGAGTTCCAGCTCTGCCTGGAACAGAAGGGCATGCACCAATGTCTGCAGCAGAAGATCTTGCATCTAATCCGTTTTTGTATAAATGCACAATGGTGGCAGTATTCCTGTCGCACTGATGCATCTCTGTAATTGGTTTTCATTATTCTTCCCAGAGGTGTCTGGTGCCTGTCCTGTTTTATTCCCCCAGAAACACAGGAATCATTGAAGATTTTTTTCTATGTGCCTCACCTTGTCTGCATCATTGCTTAGACAGCACCTGGGATTTTGTTTTATTTCATTCTTCTTTACCTGTTCCAAGGTAAGGGCTTGCTTATTTTCTCTGATTAACAATCTTCTGTTTTACATTATATTTTGGCTTCCCCGGAATTTCAATCTGAGATTAAGATCTTCTTTCACATTTTCAAATGTGACCTCCTTTTTTTAAAAGAAGGGATGGACCCTCCATGATGTGACAAATCTGGACCCTGTTTCAGCATTCAGGGGTGTCCTTGGGCTTGGTGAGCAAATTTTGTAACCACACTCCAGTGAAGGGATAAAGCCACCAGTGAGGACTTTGTAGAAGGTGGCAGGCAGGATGACAGCAGCCACAGCTCCCCTGCTGGGAAGGGAAAGGCAGAAAGAAGAAGGGAACCAACTTGAAGGGTTGGGTGAGCAGCACTCCCATGCATAAAGCCATGCTGTAGTCAGACCACCAAGTAGCTTCAGGTGCCACAGCACTTAAGGCAACTGTTTGACTGACACCACTTCCAGCATTGCACCTTACACATCCTGTGGGCTAGAAATGTAATTTATATTAAGAATGAAAGCCTTTATAGGTTAATTAAATACCAATTGCTAAACCACAGTCTACTAGTCATTATCTGTGTTTTGATATGGACTTATTATGTAACTGTTACTCAGTACTTAGCATATAACTTCCTTATGAGAAAAATTAAACATCTACTTGAGAGCCTTCATTTTTTAAATGTCATCATTTCAGTTTACTAGACTTCTTCCTGTGCTTAACACGAACAGTGGGTATTAAAAGTAATAACAAATAAGCCATTAGCTGTGAGAACTCAGCAGTAGGAAGGACTTGCCCCATGACAGCCTTTGCCGGTGATTCTGGGCTGGAGAGCTCACCCAGGGTCAGGCCATTGTCCTTCTCCTCAAGCACCATCTCTCTCACGCCTTACCCCCAGTTTGCAAGCTGAGAGGGAGAAGCATCAGCACATCTTTCAAAAAGTAATTTCATTGCTCCAGCATAATTCTCCCAAAGCATTCCTGGCAGCAGCCTCACTTGGCAGCATTTTGCTGAGGACACAGTGGAGTGAGATCCACTGACCAGTACCAGCACGTGATAGATGCAAGTCTACATCCGCACTGCAGCTCCCTGGTGCTGCTAGCACCAGCCTCTATGGGATAAATTATGCACACATAGCTCTCTGCACAAAAACAATCTCCAGCTTCTCTTCAGTGGGACATCTGCAAAAATTACAATGGTGGAGGAGGGGTAGCCACTGCCCAAGTTCTGCTTCATAATTCTGGCATTGACAGGCCAGACCAACAAAATGGCAATCTGTCTAAACAGTGGTTTGAATCAGGCAGGAGGCTCTGGGCAGAAGTCCACCCTAGAGTCAGAGAGGGGGCACATGCAGACCAGCGGTCACTGGAGCAAAGGATAAGGAGTGTCCACGGTACAGCTGGTTCCCCTCTAACAGAGAAGTTGAAACAACATCACTGTGGAAGACAGCTCCATGGCTGAAACAGGGTTGGAGCATCTAAGCCTTGATCCAGGCTGCCTCCACATCTTGGCTCTCACTCCAGTTTTTCTGGAAAACAACATTTTGGGCTGGACTGAGTCACCTGCTGATCTGTGTGCTGGTACCTATGCAGCCTTACAGCCAAACTAAGTCCTTCAACATTCAACTTTGGGTAAAAGTGCTTTTGTCGCATTCAGAAACAGAAATCCAGTTTCTCCAGCAGGCCTCAAGCAAAAGCAGTAGCCCATTACCTTGGAAAATGTCGGCTTATGCCTTCAGTAAGAACTGTCAGTGACGAGGTGAAGAAATATTGAGTCTAAAAGTCTGCCTTTTTGAGGGGTGAGTTTGGGGCAACCTGAGTTAGGAAGCAGCCTTAACAATATAAGAAAAGGAAGTACTGGTCATTGGTTTATTTGTTTTTTGTTTCAGCAGTTTGTACAGTGTGTCTCATGTGCTATCTTCATTCCTCAGTCCCCCAGCCGGTTAATTATCCAGGGGAAGTGGTGCTTCCTGCCAGCGACCTCCTGGGTCCCCTCCCATTGTTCAGGGAGCTGACACACAGCACTGGAGACAGCAGAATGGGCTGCTCACATCTCAGCCAGTGAAAAACGCTCCAGAGACTGCAGTTACTTAATAAAACAGATGGGTTTATTGGCACCAGCAAATTTCAGTGCTAGTGATGCATTTAATAAGGTTCATCTGAGGAAAATCCCAATAAAAATAAAGCATGGAGTTTCAGATCAGGAGGATAAATATAGGAGAGACAAGATGATCCATACCTCCAGCATCTCCAGCAGCTCTGCCACATCTCCACAGTCGTCAGGGTGCAGCAATAAGGTTGCTCTACAGCTACTCTTTCTCTGCTAGGATTCATTAGTCAGCACAAGATAAGATCCCTACCCCTAAAAGCCAGCTTCAGCTCTCCTGTGGCGAGAACTTTAAGTTCCTTTACACAGGATATCTGAATGTTTCTCAAAGGCCTGCTGCTCTCCCTTCACTTGGTAAAGGGGCTTATATGGAAATGGGGATGACTCCAAGTCCCTAATGCTGTAAAAGCCCTTTTTTTCCAAAGCCCCAGTGCCCTACGTGCTCCTAAAGTTTCATTTCTGTAATGAACAGCCAAACAGCACCTTACAGGAGAAGTGTGCTTCTTTTAAATGCTGCATGGACATTTAAATTTTTTTTTTTTTTTTAAAAGAACACTTTGTACAATCCCTAAGAAGGGCCCACAGCAATGCAAACAATAACAACAGCAAAGGACTGGAGCTGTAGAGCTGGGAACCAAATGTGCATCTCAACTTGAGGAAAGTTTGTGGGTGCATAAACTGGGCGTGCATTAATCTTCCTGGGAAATCATTATGAAGAGGGACTAAAGGAAAAAAATTAACAAAATATAGAGGGGCACATCTGCATCTCTGTGTGCTTGTAAAGATGTGACCCCACCCCCTGAGGAGTCAGAAACTGTGATTAGATGAGAATAGGAGGATTTTTGCTCGCTGGCATTAGTAAATCACTGTCTTGAAGAACTGCTTAAATTGCCACTTTGATTATGTAGAATTTATGGGCAAGTGGGCTTTGGTCTAAGACACATAGTCTTGTTAATTTTCTCCACATATTTTTACTTTCACTTAACTGCTGTCCTATGTAACTCCAGTGCCCAAAATCATCTTAAAAAATGTGCCCTATTTGTGCCATTCTGATGGCATTTGGAAGTCAAAATTCACTTGTCTAGAGGGAAAAAAAACCCATGTATCCTGGGATTTCTCTTTAGAGAATCATCATTTCCAGCTACGAGCTGATTGCTCCCATTTAGGACAGGACGTGGCCAGAGTAGTGCTGCCATCACTGGAAATTTTCTTTCATGAGGAAATGTTATTTACATGTGCCACATGCAAATGAAAACAACAGCAAAGAGGACAAGCAATTCATCCTGCTTAAAATATCTGAGTTTTTAATGCAGGGAGGAGCATTTTTGTGGCTGTTTCCGTAACAAGGTGTTCTACTCACTTCTGGTCTGTCAGCACAGAATCATGATCTTGTCTTCCCTTCCTTTCCCTGCCTGTCTTCTGACAACAAATATGTACAAAAGGAATTTCACCACGTCAGGAATTTTAGGCTTTTGAAACAGAGCTCACACACTTGACACTACCCAGCCCCAGGATAGAGCTGAGCTTTTGCCCAGATGGGAGGTCAGACATGATTTTTTTACAGATGTTTTGGATCAAATCATAGTGCTTAGAGAAAAAAAAACGAAACAAAGCCTCCACATGACTCAAAGCCATGATAAATAATTTAGAGTGCTTAGAGAAATCATGTGAAAGGGGTTGATGACTTGATCTTTTGGCTTTCTGATGGGTATACACTTAAATTAACCAGCCAATAAATAATAAGTCACCATGCCACTGGATAACAAAAGCAGTTAAAGAGCTGGACTGGAAGATGAGTGGATATTGTGTGTCTACCATTTCCTTCTTCTTTCTTCTGGTGATGGGAAAGGAAAGGGAAAATTGCAAAGAATGAGCAGGGTCCCTAGATTGTTTGTCTCTTCTTTCCTGGTAAAGAAACTTTTGGAAATAAAGAAACAGAAGGAAAGCATAAAGTATTTATTTCCTGCACCCTCCTCCTCCCTTTCCCCAGAGAAAAAGGGAGTAAAATGGTAACAAAGACAGGATAAAAGTCTCTACCTTGGGAAATGCAAAGTTGGTCTGTCCAAGTAAAACCTTCAAGAGCGGAAGGACAGCAGATTAATGCTCCCCCCACCCTCACATTGCCTTGTTTCTTTTCATTTGCATTATCTATTGTTTTAAATAATTGCAAAAATCCTGACATCAGCTTTTTCAAATGTATATTGTGGCAAGTGAACTACTTAAAGGATTGTTTCTCCTCATAAATTCATACAGAAATCAATACATTGCAGAAATCAGCCCACTTTTCAAATATTCCCAAATCCAGACTGGAGGGAGAAGAGCTTCTGATTTCCCAAAGGGTTGGGGAAAATGGGTGTTGTAATTTATATAGAGTGAATTAAAAGTTGAAAGCAACCTGGATTTAATGGATGGGAAGGCTAATTGATAACCACTTTGACTTAGTATTGCATAACTTGTTAAAATCCCTAACACTGTTATTTAAATCTAAGGACTGTGTAGCATAGCCTGCATGTTTTTGATGATGTGCAGGCAGACCTGCAGCAGAGCAGTGGATTCCCCACCCTAGTTCAGGAAGGAGAGAAGACAGCTTCTTGAAGGACACGTTTTTACTATGCACCATAAAGCAAGCCTCCTGCTAACATCAGCAGCAACTGTGCATGATTAAGGACAGTCAATCAGGCTCCACATACAAGAACTTTCCTTCTGCTGCTGCAAAAGTGAGAAGTAGGGCTTACCCAATAACTAGGCAAAAGTCTCACTATTCAACTATGTAAAAGCTAGTGAGTGATGTCTGAACTCAAGGGGTCATATTTGCAAATCAGCTGCTTCCTGATGACTGCAGTTAATTTTGGCAGTGGGGTAAGAGAGCAGTGCCTATGAAATTTGAGGCAGGATATAGATTATAAACACTGCTTTCCTGAGGTCTTGCCTCAGCATGTGTTGCTCAAAACTGTTTTTAAAGACAACTCAAATTAACCCTCTACCTACATTGCTAGATCCAGCAAAGTTTAGCATAAAGATGACAAACTGCCTTTGGACTGGAGACAACAGAACAAACTCCTTCTCTCCCTTCCTCCAAGATTGTTTCCTTAACAAGAAAACTACTCTGGGGCCTTTCCCAACCCAAATTGCAATAAGTACACTTCTATAATGTCCATCAGCAGTCTACATGTGCCATCTAGGACAGAGCCTGGTTAATCAAGAAATTCTCTCAGGCTGCCTGTTACACCAGGTAAGCAGACAGTGAATAAAGAAAAGCAACGTCTGTTCAGCTCTTGCCAGGTGCTCCCAACTTTGATTGCCTGTGATTGCTTTGAGGCAAGGAAGGGAATGTATGACCAGTGGCAGGTCTAAGTTATTTGTAGACAGAAAGCTGCACTTTTTCTCCTTCCATAACAAGTGGTAACACAAGTAAGAGCAGAAGGAGCCGCGTCTTGTTTGCCATGTGTCCATCCGAATTCCCCAGTGGGGCTTCCAGCAAAGGGTGACCTTGCAGCCCAGCCTCCTCCATGGTGAAAGCAGGAGAAGGAGCTTGCATTGATGATTTCCTCAGAGCTTGGAGGATTTATCATCCATAAGCACTATACTTCTCTGCCTTGCAGGGCTGAAATTATCTTGACTTGTTAAGAAACCTAGTCTGCATTCACACCATCTACTTGCTGAGATCAAGCCACAGAATTTGACAAGGACTACAGATGCCAGAAAACCTCGTCACCTTTTAGTGTTTCATTAGCAGCTCCCAGTAGCACTTTACTTCAGGAAATTACTTCAGTTTAGAGTCAGGGAGATTTAGACATGGCTTATCCAGGAGCTTTGTCAAACATCCATCGCAAGCCAAAACAAAACCACTGCGAGCACAAGACACAACTTGCTAGCAGGGTGAAATCCTCCCCTGTCAGCCGTCAGAATATGGAGTGGGGACCTGGTGATGTGGAACACTAGTGCATCAGAGCCATCAGTGGAAAGTCTTCTGCCCAGGCAGCCTCCCTCCTCTGCCTGCATGAGCTGCAAGGCCTGCACAAACACCAAAACAATTGTTTTTGCAGTGCCAAAGTTAGTTATGTCTGCAAGGATACTTGCCAGCATGGTGAGGAATGTCATTAGGCTGCTGGCTGGCGTTGGAAGATGGATGTGTTGTTCACTTGAGTGCATGCAGTTAACCTGGCAGCTATTTGGTTACATGAATTTACAAGCTTAGCTGCCAAATAAAGGAGAACACGAACACAGGTTAGCAGCAAGGGGTGAAGGTCCTTGTACAGGTGCAAGCTGAGCCCTGAACCAAGGTGGTTACGTCTCACTGGAACTCCTGAGGCCCGTTAGTGCCAGAGCAAGGAGCTGTCAAGATCCACAGATGACTAGTTAAGTTTGCAAGCTCAGAGCTGACCATGCGCAGAGAATGGAATTTGCTTTGCTCTCACATAATCTCTCTCTCCTCTTTCTCACTAAATAACTGCCTACAAACCACCTCTGATCTTCCCTCAGCAGGGAAAGGGACTCCCAGTCCACTCTCCTCTTGAAACCCACACTCCTACCTGCAACCCTGCACCTCCTCAGCCCTATGGGTCACTTCCTCATGTTCACCAGAGCCTCTCAGGAGTCATCTCACCAGAAAACAC
Source organism: Turnix velox (assembly GCA_013400935.1). Lineage (NCBI taxonomy): Eukaryota > Metazoa > Chordata > Aves > Charadriiformes > Turnicidae > Turnix > Turnix velox. Next base: position 45,153 of record VZTY01010333.1, on the reverse strand, counting down.
CACTGATCTCTGACCTGGACCAAGCCCTCAGGCATGCAGAACCACTGCAGAAAACAACAGAAAGTAGTTTTCTCTAATTGGCATCTTCTTTCTTCATACTGTGCTCTCCCACAAAATAAATAAAGGTGCTTCAAGGTGTCAGATAAGCCATCTCACTTTAATTTCTCCCTTTGGCAAGCCTAGCCACTTATTCAAGTCCTGTTACAGTTTACCCACTAGGGACAAAATATATACTGAGCTTTGGAAACCCATTGTGTAGCAGCAATTGTTGCTGTAAGCCAGTGGTTGTTTTGCTGTGTTCAGCACTGTGTGCTTGTGTCTCTTGTGAGATATTGTTTTGTTAAGGCCTGATATTGATTAACAGGGAGAGGAATTGAATTCCAAATGTGTGAACATTTAAAATCATCTTAAAGAGATGTAGCTCTCCTAATCCAGATCCATTTTTTCCTCAAGCTGTACTCAACTGCAGCATCTGACCTCAGGGCAGCCAGGCAGATCAGGTTCAGGGTGAGCTGCATCTGTGCACACATCTTCGGGGTGATGGCCATTGCTGATCAGTCTAGGGGCTGCATCAGGGGTGACATCAACCACTCTAGAGGGAGGATTTCTGTACATTTGTCCTGCTTCCTAATGCTGCCTCAGAGGCACCGCACTCCTCAGTGTGGATACAATAGTAAATATATGGGCATAAAGGTAACCTCAGGCTCCTACCACTTCCTCATCATATACAAAGAGATTGATCATTCCCTGGTTGAGGATCAAATAGATTATCTTCATCTATGACAAAAGATTGTTATCACTCAAACTGTTGAGCCACACCAGTGTAACAGCACAAGGGATGCTCAGGTAGAATGGGAATCTGAGCTCACCTGGCTGCTGCCCCAACACAAGCAGGGAGGGAGGGCAGGGGTCCTGTGGAGTGCCAGGTAGCAGCACCCTGCCAGCGGGTGAGACTTGCTCTTCTACGTTGCCAGCACAATGCAGTAGATGCTGCTACCCATGCCCAAGCCAAGGGCAATTCCCCCTGCACATCTTGGTCCCTGTGGGTGGCACCAGTTGAACTTGGTGCTGCAGCTCCAGGAGGTGGTGCAGTGGCTTCATTTAAATTTGCTCCAGGCACTGGCCCATGTATTTTTTTAACCCCATCGTGAAGAAACCTGAAAGAATGAGGAGATGCTGTGGCACTCTTTTTCATCTAGCTAGGCAAAACATACTTCACTGACTTTGAAGTAATTTGGGGAGGATTACTCTCTTCAACCTGTTTCAGCATTTGCACTAGACTAATAGTTGCAGGGTTGCATTCTTTGTGCAACCTGCTAGTGGTAGTGAGTTTGACCTCTGGGAAAACCTGATTTTATTTAGTGAGAGAGCAATGCAAGACTGTAGGATTCAGACAGAGAGATTTTGACAAGGAATGGTACAATTTCTAGGATCTTCTGACCATCCTGATGAACTAGTAGCAAAAACTGGAACCCCATATCAGGTTCACTAAAGAATTTAACAGAAAAGAGGCCTTCATAAGAGCTGACATGTGGTCTGCTGATGAGATGCTTCAGTCACAAAAAGTCTACTCTTGTGACTGTGCTGAAGGCAATTTACCAGCAGACACGACAGCAGAAGCAGACAGAAGGAACAAGGTTGCTCCTCCCACCTGCTTCTAGAGAAATGGCCACAAATAAATGCAATGGAATAGCACAAGGGAGCCACAGCTTGCACATTCACCACCAGTTCCCAACCACTTTACTTTAGAGCAAATTAGCCTTTGTCTCCAAGAGACAAAGCTCATTTTTCACATTTACCATCTCAACATTTAAGTATGAATGATAGTAGTAGCATGTCTGTAAACTCCAATTCAAGAATTCCCAATAGTCACTAAGCCCAGCACTAAAAGCTCAATAAGAGGAATACCAAGCTAAAATACTAACCCAAAGCAGGAGGTCTTGAGAACGTGCTTTCTGAGGTGAGATTTTGGCAGTGCTCTTTCCATCAACAGCACCCTCCCAAGCTAGCTATGTTTGCCCATGCAGCTCTCCCAGAGCAGCCGCTTCTGAAAGACACAAACTGTGCATTGAATTGCAAGATTGTACTCACAGCCTTAGATTTCAGTGTCAAATGTATTCATGAAAAACAGGAATAGTGATTACAAAATACATGCACACTTGTTCAAAATGTTGTTACCAGTGGATGAAGAGGGTAGACAGATTACAGAAACCTCTACCCACATACATATCCCTGGCTTCTACCTAACCCTGCACTGGACAGTGATCAAAGGGTTTGCCACGAGCTGGGAAAGTCACACAGGAAGGAGGGGGAGCAACAATCCCCAGCCTCCAGCCTATTCTTTGTTCTGTTGGCTCATGAGTTTCCCAGTTGTGTTTGAACTCTCATCTCACGCTCATTGGCACTCAGCCACTGCCAGTGGTTTCAGGAATATGAGCAATCAACCCTGACTTCACATTAACTTCATCTGAATTGCATTAGAGTCCCTTCCAGAAAAGGATTTTTAAGCTTGTTGTTCAAGAGAGGGTATAGACAATGGGGGAAAAAAAAAAATAAAGAAACCACAAACATGGGAATTAGATTTAAAAGAGCCTTTTGGAGTTATTTCAATTAATCTGGGTACCAGAGACCTCTGGAGAAAAGCACCTCTTAGAACTACTGAAGTAGAACAGAGCATTTCAGGGTCTGACTTTCACATTGAAATAGCTGCAGCACAGCAAAAGAGCTTTTCCTCCCATTTCATTTGTCTTCATGAATGCACAGGGCTACTCACCACTCTGTGTAGCTCTCAGCAGCAGCAGCTTACCTCTGACAAGTGAGACGGAAGTGCAAGCCTGTGCCCTGGCAGAGGGACACGCACAGCAAGCACCATTTTGAATCCTCAGACACTGTGGTTTGAAAATGAAAACAAACATTTCATCCTGGCACCATTGAGAAACTGGGCCCTGCTGGTCATTCCTCACCTTGTTGGTTTGTTGATGCTGGCTGGGCAGTACAAAGCTTTCAAGCACAGAGCACAAAACAGCCCTTGAGTTAGAGGATCTGTATGTTCTAGGCAGAGCTTTTATAAGGTGCTTTCTTGCTGAAGCAGCCTGCTTACGTAGCTGCAAGTGTATGTGTGCTTCGAGTACTTTAAAATGTTAAAAAAGGGTTAGAAAAACAACAAATAAACAAAAACCCACAGCAAAACAAAACTCAGAACTAAAAGACTACAATATGGAGATATTTCTGCCTGAAGGTCACATACCATATCAGTGGCAGGACTAAGAGAATCCATACAACAAGAATCCATTGCTGATTAGATCTTGACTATAAATTTCCAGGCTTTCTTTAATCTCTGTAATGCCAAGAGGATCCTTCAAATTCATCAGTCCAATACCTATGAAAATTCAATTATTTCTTTACTTGAGAAGGCTCTTGTCATTTCTGTCACAGATAGTTCAACTATTGTAGTAGAAGCTGGTTGGCTATGTACATTGACCCGAGCGTGTACAGCAATAGTTATTTGCAAGAAAAAACACAAGGTAGAGCAGCAAGAGGAGATGGCCAAGATGAGAAGAGTATTGAAATTCGAGTTAACTTGTCTGTACCTATTTTTGTTGCAAGTTAACAGACCAAATTTCTCAAGCCCTTGATTTGCAAGACTATGTCCTGAATGTTTGAAGCAGATAGATGTCTGACACTGAATAAAAGCCTATTTCCTTTTGGCTCATGGGGGTTCAGTGCTGTTGCTGATACCACAGATGTCTGAACACAGTATCAGTGAGTATGTAGCAGAGAGAATATCTGTTGGAAACAGAGTCTAAATTATTTATTAAGGCTTTACAGTTCTGAATTCTTTAATTCCTTCATGTTTCCAGCACAAAAGAAGATACCTATAGATTTGGTAAAGCAAAATTGGCTAGCAAAGCTTAATAGATGAAACAAAAAAAAGACAAACAAACAAACAAACAAAAAACTGTTAAGCATCAGTTACCAAACTTCCCCAATAGAGCTGTCACTTGAAACAAAAACTGAGACAGAGTTCTCAAGGAAGCAGTGGCCAAGTTTGTTTCCAGGTTGTTTGTAGTCATTCATTCCAGCAATATTTTTGTCTTCCCACAAATACTCAGTACAACTATAGACAGGATTCAAGGGCAGATGGGCTACAAGTCAGGTCCAAGCACTTGGCAATTCCCATCAATGCACGTTTGTTTTCTATCTGTTCTTTCCAAAAGGGGGAATCTGGAGATAAACGCCTGTTGTCACTAGAAAAAGGAAAGGAGACCTTGAGTTTTACAAACTTCTGTTCAGACTCAAAGTTCAGTATCAAAGTAATTTATAATTACTAGTCACGTGCAAATCCTGCAGTCCATGACTTAGAGCAGGAGAGCACAGATATTATAAATGTTCGAAGAAACTTTTTCATAGGCAGGAAAATTCACCAATGGCCTGCTGGAGTCATCCTTTATCTTCTCAAAGGGTGATGTGGGAGCTTTCTGCAGGACAATATCTCTGTACACAAAGCAGAGAAATCCTAGATTGGACAAAAATGCTTTCCATCTGAGAATCTGTCAATCCTTAGAAGGCAGTGGGCTACAGAAGGAAAATAAGTTCTCTATCGAGGGCAATATCCAGATCTTTCAACAGGGGCTGCATCTTATTGCTGTTTTTCATACATTACCTCTCGTTCTTCCTCTCTTCTCAAAGAGTAACTGTCTGCCTGGTGCTGGAGGGTCACCAAAATGCTCTGTATGTATGCAATGTTGTTCAGTGCACAGAGGAAACAAAGGGAAGGAGGAACCATTCCTCTACTGACAAGTAGTCACGTTACTTGTAACCATAAGGAGTATACAATATTCAGGCAGAAAGATGATTTTTCAAGCTAACAGAATTGTTTCCTAGCAGAGGCCCAGTCTAAGTACAGTGAACACTTGCAAGGTTCTTTTCACTTATAGTAGAATGGATCATGACAAATCATCTGGCAACCTCACAGAGGCACAATGAGCAGGAGCTCTCTCTCCCTGTATATTTATAAACACATGCACTCCACAATCTTTCGCAGCAATGCACCAAAGCAAATGCCAAATTGACTGTAGTCAATGTTCACAGATATTTTCCATGCAATCCCTTGGAAAGATCAAGCTATTTCATTAGCACAGAAGTGGAAAAGAGTAGAGAAAAGATAGATTAGACAAGAATATAAACAGAAGTGGGTCACAGTTTGGCCAGGATTCACTCTGATCCCTGCAGAAGCAATACCAAGGTTAATCTCTAGAGCACAGGATCAAGCCCACCTCATGCAAAGCATTGCACTTTGTTTCCAGGTGAGGTTCAATGGCAGTCACAGCTCAAAATCCTGTTCTCCTTGCCACAAAGAGATTTTCTTGAAAGTGGATGATACATCCATATCCTTTAGCTCAGACCCAGTCTCTGGTTATAAAATAGCAACACGATTGAGGCAATCAGAGGCCAGTAGCCAGGCTGGTCAGCCCTAGTGTGGTCCATGCAAAACAGTAGCAGGATCTGAAAAGCTATTCTGAATGGCTCAGGAGACACTGATTATCTTGTAGGCTTACAATTAATCTCATTGCCTAATAACAATATGTGGTGGGGCCTATTAACAAATGGTAAGTTTCTTCGCAGCCTACATTTGCCACAAAGTTGGCTTGAAATTTGGTTTCATAAGAGATCATCTTCAATGGTGTTAGGAGCTATTTCCAGGGGACTGTTAATAACTGTAAAACCACAGTCTGAAAAGTGCCTCTTTGAAACCCAGCACCAGCTGAAGCATTCTCCGCTGCTTGTTCCTACTGTTGCAAATGAACAAAAAAAAAAACCAAAACCATGATTACTTTTAACCAGAATTGGTCCACTGATGATTTCCCATGTAGCTGTACTGGCTCTTTCCTGGTATCACTAAGTTAACACATGAATCCAAGTAAAATTCTCAGATTGCATCTTAAGGAAAGCAAGGCTCTTATCAGCAAACCGCTGTGGTCTGCTTTCCAATGGGTCATGTCTGTCAGCTTGGTCCATAGTTTTAACTGCCCATCTCATTCAGTACTCTGAAACTCGTGATATTCTAGCTGAGTCAAGGACTTTAACTGCTGTTACATTTCCTTGAAACTTTATCTTCTCCAGACTGAGCAAGCCCTGGTCCCACAACCACCCCTCACAGACCAAACATTGCAGCTCTAGCCATCCACGGAGGCTTCCCAATTGAAGTTTTATCTACTGCTCTAAACTCACACTTGAAACCTGCATTCACAAGACTCACAAGACTTTCATAACATTATAAGTGAAATTCAGGGTCAGTTTCCCATGAGACTTGTGACTTTCATGTGAAACCACTGTGAAGAAGTTTTAACAGTTGCTGCAATAGGAGTCTTGCCCAACAAAGATAATTACTCCAGGCTCAGACTCCAGTACACTGGGGCCATGCATAGGGTTTCACATGAAGGTCATGAGAAGCTTCATATGTTTTAAGGTTTCAAAAGACGTAGAGAAACAAAACTAGAGACATTTTGTCTTTTCCTGCTAAACCAAAGGGATCTAACCTTCATGTATAATTTTCATTTAGCCAAAGCAAAGCTTACAACAGCGTATTTCTCCACACATTATGGGGCACACTGAAGGCAAGGACAAAACCAAGGCAGACTGAGAAACATAATCTGGTAAGAGGTCTGCCCCCCCTACCCTTGATTTTCCAAAATTAATTCAGAGTTAGCTTAAAGAAGATGGCAATTTGGGCTGACTACTGACCAGTGTGATTCAGTGCAAGTCACTTTCTCACAAGAGGGAATTAAATACAAAAGAGCAATGCCAATTTTAAATTAATATAGATAGAAAAGCATAACCTGTCATTTCTTAGTGTAATTCTACTTTATGTATGCCTAATGCCCTAACTCATTTGTCACCATGTAAACTCCATTTACTTTTGGTGTTTCTCCCCAGGCAAATAATAAAGATCAGATGAGTCATTTAAGATTTTTTTACTTTCTGACATTGAAAGACAATTCAGCTATGGCCCACATTACTTTGTATTTCTCTATATCCAGTGGAGAAAGACAGAAGAAACATCTGAGAGGACTGACACAAGACAAAAGTTAACCTTTACAAATGCTATCCTCTCTGGGTTAAAATGCTATAAGTTGTTTGATGCAAATATATTAGGGACAGTGTTTAACAAAATTAGCCATCATTTTATTAATCTTTAAAAATAAACATATATCAAGTTATTTGCATATTGCATTTGCTAGGAGCAAAAGTCCTACTCTGTTCATAGATGTACAGATCTTTATTGTATTCTGGTTGTGTCCATTCAGAAAACATGCAGCAAAATGGGGAATGGGACAGATGCAGAGATGACAAAGGTGGTCAGAGGAATGAGTCAGCTTCAGAAGAGGGGAGATTAAATAAGCTTTGGAAAACAGGGAGACATCAGAGAAGAATGAGGCGGTTGTCTCTATGGTTATGAAATAACAGTGAACAGCTATTATTGGTTGAAGAAGCTACACAAAGAAATTATCAGGCAGAAAGCTGAAAAACAAGAAAGTACTATTTTACAAAGCAATGTGGCAGCACTGTGCAATGCACCATAACAGGAAGTCATGAAGCTCAAGATTGTCTAAGGATTCAAGTGATAGAGTAATAAAAGAAAGGTCCTTTAAGGGTTGTTAGGTACAAATATGTCCTACAGCTCGGAACATCCCAAGCTATGCAGGATGAAAGGATTAAAGAGGGTTATGATGTGGCCAGCATTACTGTACGCATAACCTGTTTCTTTTGCTCCTTCCCTGAGTGCTTACTGTTGCCACAGTTAAGCCCAGGGGAGTAAAGACTCAGGGGAGATGAAAGCCTTCCCTCCTGCATTTTCCCTTTAGGATTAGTCTGCTTGAGCTGACATACTCTGTCACTTAGCCTGAGTTTCAGATGTGACAGCATCAGGCTGACTGAGAAGAACCACCACAACATCTCTAACTACTTCCAAGAAAAACGATCCCTTTCTTCATTATGCTATAGCTTGTCATATAATAGCAATAATCACAATTGCTTTGTAATATACTCAGAGCAGCTTTGGAGATTGATTAAATGTTTCAGCTTCCCTTCAGCTCTAATCAAACCCAGCAGCTGTTTATCTCAGAATACTTTGGATCAATAGAGCTTATGCCTTACTTATACCTTTATAATGATATGCTCTGTACCATCTCCCTTGAAGCTGCAAGCAGTAATTACAATAAGTGATGATACTCCGTAGAGTTAAAAGTAAGTAGCTGTTACAACATTGATAAAATCACCAGTCAGTAGCATAAAACACTTTTGAAAGGTTGCCTTTCCTAGTTGCAAATTTGTCCCAAGTTCTTTGATAAAGGATGGAGTGGAAAGGATGTGAGCAAAATTCTGCTCAGACTCTGCCATTAATTTCAACATAAGGACCACAAGACAAAGCAGGACACCTGCCCCATTGACTGCAGACTTGTTCCCCAAGAGCCCAGCTCCAGAGGAAAAGCCTATGGTAAGGTTGCTGGGAAATCCTAAACACAAATTAGAATATCTTAACTTAGAAAGTAGTACAACAACTAAAACAATCAGTGATTCTGTGAGATACACATGTCTTGCAAAGGCCGAGATTTCAGTGGCATGACATCAATAAAGCTTTAAGCATATTTTGATTACTGACTTCCATGAGCCCACGACCTCAATCTGTGTTAATCATGGCAGGATAACTGAATGAAAGTTGAACTCCAGGCATAAAATCATCAAATGCAGATGAAACATACTGAAAAATTCCATTTCATCAAGACAACAAACTCTTGGCTGGCGCCTTGAAAAGACAAATATTTGGATAGGAAAAGAAAGTGTGAAAAGTTATTGCTTCTAAAATGATGTTGTGGAAAAATCATTGCATCACTTTTACGAGAAGTTCACAGCTACTCATTAATTTTACAAAACTGCAGCAGCTGCTATTCTCTGAGGTCTTCTGGATCAGCAGAGTGTATTGCATTCTCATAAGGGGACAAAAAGCAATGCCCAAGAGTACATGAAAAATAGTGTTTACATGGAAGATGACTAGATTTAGTTCATTCTATAGACAGACAAAACCTGTGTTTGCAAGGGACTGGTTTTAGTACCCAGACATCCACAGCAATACAGGTAGCTTTCCTCAGTGAGAAAAAAAGTGGTATTAATGTCACGTTAGGTCACTGAACACATAGCACACCAAGATTTAGGAACCTTTTATGTGGGCCAGCCTTAAGACCTATCCTGATCCCAACACAGAAAAGGCAGAGGAATGAGAAAATTCACAAACCACTTTTAGAAGCAGTGCTCAATATGCAACAAACTACATTTGCTTTGTTAGGCATTGAGGCATATTAAGGAAAAAACACTCTGGATGCTTAGAAAGCCCCAGCCTTCCAGTTGATCAGACAGGGGATGGAAAAAGCAGATAACATGAGATAAAGACAGCTTTCTTTTATCATTGCCATTCAGAAGAGGAGGAACACTGGATAATTTAGAGCTTTTCTGCTTTTCTTTGCTTTCTTGTTCTTCTCAGACCAGTCTAGAATATCAGCTGTTAAAAAAAGAAAAAGGGGGAAGATAGGCTTTTCAAGTTATTTTATGAACCCATTTCAACTTCTGCCACTCTGCAATACTTTTCATGCTGCTAACCACTTGAAAGTATCTTATAGGGGAGAAGCTACCAGAAAAATTACTTTGGATATTCCTTGTTTATTATATGCAGATCAAGCAGTTCTTATTAACTCTGTTTCTGTTCTTCCTTCATAGGTAGCAGTGCTGTGATATTATTTGCAAGCAGCCAAGGTAATTACCATCCAGCAGGGTCCAATTGTTTTCAATTAAAAGCTTGACTGAAGTCTTTAGTTTTTAATACCATTGCAACCATCTGCTTTCACTGAAGTTCATCAGCAAAGGCACAGGCCTCATTCAAATGATGCTTAATTATATGGAGGAATTTTTTTTGTGGTCAGAGATTCATTTTTTCCTGCTAAAGAAATGTGCAGCAAAGGGACCACTTGGCTTTGCTAATACACTACAGCAAGATAGAGTATCCAGGAAGATCATTTCCTTCCTGGGTGATCCAGCTGCTATCGCACTGACAAGAAGATCCAGGGGACCAACAGCAGAAAGCAGTTAACCTCAGCCACCCTCCTCTCCATTCAGTAACTCGCCTCCTTTTTCTTCTGCCACATCTGAAAAGGCTGCAAGGAAGAGGAGTTAATCTAAAAAGCAGGTAGTACAATCCTCCCCTGTTGAATACACTTTCAGACTCTGTTCCATACCAGGAACGCAGGCAGGCTCTCCCGCCTGGGCATCCCCTCCCTCCTCCTTGCACATGCAGTGAATCTTTTGCAGTCCTGTGTCATCTCAGATCCAAAGATCTCCAAATCCCTTACAGGAATTCACTAAACCCCATGCAATCCTCAGAAGTAAGTAAATATAATTTTCCAGATGGGAAAAATGAGGGCAGCAAGAGGTTAAGTGACTGGCTTGATGCCAAACAATAAATAAGCGGCAAAATTGGCATGAGAATCTGCTAAGTCCCAGGTTTAGCAAAAGTCTCTTGAGTGCTCAGCTCCAGAAATACAGCCCTAAAATCCTCAGGACATTCAACTCATTTACAGCACCTCTGCTTCATATGTGCCTGTAATAAGCATGAGTCTGAATGTTTCTAACTACTCTGCAGAAAAAGGTGTTTTGTAGATTCAGTTCAGGAACATGCTCGGTATTACTCCACACCATTGACCCAGACAATCACATCGTTTCCTCAGCATGCCTTCAGCCTTATCTATTTCATATTGTTATTTCCAAGGACTGTCCTCCCAAGGGGCAGGTACTTCTTTGCCAAGTACCAGTTAAAGGGTAAGAATATGTGGCATGACACTGTCAAAACTGGGCAGATGCACTGCTCTGCTCTAATGACAGCTTGATTCCCTGAAACAAGAACCAGAGACCTTTCCATCTTCTTGATCAGCTGCATAGGTACAGTCGTCTCCCAGGTAAACCCCAAAACCATTCACCCAAGGCCTAAATTCCTGCTCCTCACTAATCTTTGGAGATGTGGAAAGTTGAGTTTCACCCTTGCATCTGAGGGGTGCCTCTGCCCTTGGCATATGGCTTCATGTTCAATGCAATTTATTAGACCCCTGTTAACTCTCCCAAAGGCCAACAGTCCTCTTCTGAGCTGGTATGTCACACAGGAGCACTAAATCTACTTTAGGGCTGCAATATGGCTGAGCCAAGGTCCTTTATGCTATATTTAGACCTCTACAGCTCTTATACAGCTAAAGCATTGGAACTGGAACTGGAGGCTAGGTAGATAATTACTTCACAAAATAGTGTAAATTACTTCAGTATTTTGAAAGATTTTAGGTGTTGCTCTTCAGCTACCTTCAGCTATTGCAACTGTAATACAGTTTGTTTCCATACAGATTCCTTTCAAAAATGTATGTACTATGTGTCCTAAATACATAATTACACACCAGAGTGTAATGGCTCATTCAGGTTTATTTTGTAAACAATATGAATTTTAAAAGCTAATTCTGAAGAAATATGCTGCAACAAACATGCAGTGCATTCTGGAAAATGGTTTTCTTTAACTCCTAAGAAGCTCCTAAAGGCCTATTCCTGCCAGGAAAACAGGCAAGAAAAAGTGAGATGAAATAAAAACTTTCTTTAAGAATTACCTTGAAGGAATCATAATGACCCTGTTATGCCAAAATTGTGTTTTCTGGACTGTTTTCTTGAGTGTCGGGCAAATTGGATTGCCTAGGAAATGTTAATATGACTTTGTATCTTTTCTTCCTATGTTTGAAACTGGTTTGTGCTCAAAGTAAATCAGCTTGGCTATTCCAAAGTATTTTGTGGAAACCTATGTAAAATCCTTTGGCAATGTCCATTTGGGCAGCTCTTACCGAGCTATGTGTTGTACTGCAAGAATTATAGAGACATTTCTGTCCTTTTCTAAAGTGCTCTCTATAATGCCCCAAAAAGCAGTTTTCCTGTAAAAAGTCCTTAAATGATAGGAGCAATAATGCATCAATGCATGGAGAAAAAAGCTTTACACAGCACTCAGATCAATTAGAATCACCTGGTGTTAATCTCCAAGTGCATTTCAGACAACCGCTCTTACTTCAGTTATTAGGAATTCAGTATGCTGTTTCATTCACTAATTCTAGCAAAAGATAGTTGGACGCTTCTTTGGCAATTCCAAGAATTGCTATAAGACAATAAGTGGATGACCAACAGTGCCTTTCCTTACATTTCATCTCCATCACTGCAAAGAGCACTATGTTCATCCTGCTTAATTGGAAGCATTTAAATTGTGATGCCAAAGTCAGGAACAGGAAACAGGCACTTCCAAAGGACACCTAAGAGTTAAATCTCCCTTCAGAAGTGTTTCTCTTTCTCCATTAACCACAGAAGCAATTTAGCACAAACAGACTCCTAAGTTAAATGCACCTGAGTTAAATGCTTAGAGAAAAAAAAGATTTAATCAATTCTGCCTGTTTGAAACTATCTGTTAAACATATTTAAGCAGAATAGCTACTGAATGTCTTAATGTTGCAAGGGAGAGAAACACATTGCTTTCTTCCTTATGGTTATTTCATGTGCAAGACTTCTCAAAGAAGACTTGATGAGTCTGGACCTTGGTAGGCAAAGTCAATGATGTAGTCTGTGGGAATCCAGTTTCATAAAGCAGGAGAGGGCTTTAGGAGAAGGCAATTATGAACCTTGCTCAGCTTTGTATCTGCCAATGACTCTACAGCATTCTTCAAAATAAATAAATTAACCCATATCATGGCACAAGAAAGCTTTATTCAAAGTTTGTATAAGTGATCACTACTGAAAACAGAGGAGGAAACAGGATTCTCTCACATAATGAGATTCCCTAGCCAACTAGGGAATGCTACAGAAATAAATAGTAAGACTGGATGTTTTTGTTGCATTTAAAATACCACAGTATCAACCAAACTGTAATTTTCAAACACAATTTTTTAAAAAAAATAAAAATCTATAATTCATACTGCAAAAATTTAATTATGAATTAGTCCTTTGCCTTCTTTATATTCAGCAGTACTGAGTATATAAGTCTTTGGACTAGATCACTTCTTGAGGTCCCCTACAATTCCTAACATTCTGTAAATGCCCCACAGTGTCCTGCCATTGCCCTGATAGTATACAGAGGGACTCAGACATAGGTAATATGGCATCCCTCCCCCCTGCCTAACCAGCCGGGGGAGGAAGGGGAGCAGTAGGCCCCTGGGCCTTTCTCTTCCCACCATCTTCCCTTGGGATGTACGAAAGCAACCCACCAGTGATGCCCTGGAGAGCTGACACCGGGAGGAGTATCCCTCAGGCCCCATGGCAGGGGCAAATGGTGGCTGCTGTCCTTCTCTGGGGCTGTGAAATAGGAAAGTGGCTGGGGAGGGAGAAAGGCAACTCCAGTGGAGCCCAGGTGCTCAGCATTTGGGGCAAAATGGGCTGGAAAAGGGTTGGTGAGGGGAGTGAGGGTACATGGAGCCTGTAATATTTTTTTCCCTGCTTACTGTGGGGAGTTTGGACTAGATGACCCTTGAAGGTCCCTCCCAACTCTATGATTCTATGATTTCTTTCCTTCCATTCTGTTTCCTCTACTATTTCCAGTCTAATATAACTATACTGGAAAATATGTCATTTTTTCTTTCTCCTGGGTCTTCAGTACAATAGAAGTACTGGAGAATTTTTAAGTGAAGGCAGGGAAAATTACTTGTGGCCCTGGGATTTGTCCGGATGGTGTGCAGCACCTTCCTGCTCAAGGTCCAAAGTGAGGAAAGCTTCATTCATTTGCCTTCTTTGCCTTATTGTGAGGGTTTCACTTTCACTGAATCCAGGCAGGATCTGTCATTTCAGTGTATGCTTTTGAGGTAAAAAATGCAATATTTGTGTTCATATTTTAACATACTTTCTCGGATCTGAGGAAAAATGCAATTTCATAAAATCATAGAGCAGTTTGGGTTGGAAGGGACCTTAAAGTTCTAACCCATCTGCCATGGGCAGGGACACTTTCCACTAGATCAGGCTGCTCATTGCCATGTCCAGCCTGGCCTTATACACCACGAGAGAGGGGGCATTCACAACCTCTCTGGGCAACCTGTTCCAGTGTTTCACTACCCTCACAGGAAAGGATTTCTTTCTTGTGTCGAGGCTGAATCTACCCCCTTCNTTCTCCAGGCTGAACAACCCCAACTCCTTCAGCCTGTCCTCATAGGGCAGTTGCTCCAACCCTTTGATCATCTTTGTGGTCCTCCTCTGGACCCGCTCCAACACCTTAATGTCCTTCTTAAGTTGAGGACTCCAGAAATGGACACAATCCTCCATATTGGGCCTCACCAGAGCCGAGTAGAGGGGCAAAATCACCTCTCCTGACCTGCTGGTCACACTCCTCTTGATGCAACCCAGGATTCAGTTGGCCTTCTGGGCTGCAAGCGTACACTGCTGGCTCATGTTGAGTTTGTCATCCACTGACTCCCCAGATCCTTCTCTTCAGGGCTGCACTCAAGCCACTCTCCACCCAGCCTGCATCTGTGCTTGGGATTGTTCTGACCCAGGCTCAGGACCTTGCACTTGGCCTTGTTGAATTTCATGAGGTTGGCATGGGCCCACCTCTCAAGCCTGTCAAGGTCCCTCTGGATGGCATCCCTTCCTTCAGGTGTATCAATTGTACCACACAGCTTGGTGTCATCTGCAAACTTGCTGAGGGTGCCCTCAATACCACTGTCCATATCTCCTACAAAGATGTTAAATAGCACTGGTCCCAGTACTGATCCTTGAGGAACACCACTCATCACTGGTTTCTACTTGGAAAATGAGCCATTGACTGCAACTCTTTGAGTGCGACATTTCCATGCACAACTGTATCACAGCAACTCAGTCAATTCTCTTTAGAGAATATTACAGTTCAATTCAGGGGCAGCTGAGCCCAGTGAAATGGATCAAGATGGGAGAAGAGTGCTACATGAGTTGGTGTTAAGGGGGAGACATTGCTCTTTTTAAACTCTTCCCAGACTCTTCCCAAAACTATTCCTGACTTCTTTTACCTCTTGTCCCCAAGTCGGCCCCACACAATTTTGTAGAAACATGGATGGCTTAGCAAAAGGCTTCAGACTCAGCTAAGGCTTGTAGGGGAAGGCAACTGGTATCTCATACTTTGTACATTTTCTTCTGCATAAAAGAAAAAGCTCTCTCATTTTTTCCACTGTCTTTATCTCTTCTTAAAGCACCCAGACAGCTTAAAGACGTGGAGTCTGAGTATCAAGATTGTGAAAAACAATATTATCAGAGGATCATTCTGAAAACCTGTATTTCACTGAGCTTTGTGCCATTTCCTGAATAGCACCCTCAGATCTCATGTACTGTCTTATAATTATGAAAAATATAACTTGCTATAGCATGCACTATGTCAGCTTTGATTATGCCAGTAGAGAAAGACATGGGATACAGAGAGAGAATAAAGGAAGAATGATGGCTGTCTACTGGCATATGAATTCACCTCTCTCTATGGTAAATCTAAATCCTTTGTGCTGACAGTCATGCACTTCTATGGCCGTGATTGCTGCAATATGAAAATCATGGCTTTGAGATACATTTGTACATTCAGATATTTGCACAGTCTTTCTGAGATTATTGCTTCAGCAGCTGCAGCATCCCCCATCAGCATGGGACCCATGATTTTAGGCTTGACATTTCCTCCTACTGCACAGATTATGTGCAACAGTTCATACTGACAGTCTCTGAATCACCACCTCTCTATTTCGAATTATGAAGGGAAACAGAAAAACCCTCAGGAAACTGTAAAGGTAACAAATGATCATGTGTTAGATGACATGTTTTATGCCTATAAATTCCAATAATATGTTGTGATTGTGGCTAAAAATAATACACCTCATCAAATATTTACTGTGACATAAATAGCTGCCCAGTCAACACCATGCTTTTGAACACAACTGCATCTTTTCAGCTGAAATGACACACTGAAAATTAATGAAGAACACAAGAACAAAAACTGTGTCACTCTTGCCATCACCTCTGTAGCAACTGGCAGCAGCAGCTAAGAGCAGCTTCCTGGAGACTTCAAAAACCTGGCATTCAGAAAATAAAAATCATACTTGTTACCAGCAGCACAGTGGTTATGCACATATGAGCACATTTCCTATAAGCTGAGCATCCTTCCCAAGTTCTTTCTTTTCAGAACCCACAGCCAGGAGTAGGTCAGTGAGGTTTCTTGCTATTGTAAAAGACAAATGGTGGTAGAAGAAAATCCACTGGGGCAGACAGTCCATTGGGGCAGACAGTCCACCATGTAAAATTTCCTCTAGGTGACTAGCAAAGAGGAATAGAAGAATCAAAAAGCATCGTTGCCCTAAGAAGTGACCTCAGCAATTTCCCTAACATGGAATAGATGTTCAGATCTGTAGCAGAGTACAACCCTCATCTAAATACTTGAATGCTCCTAATACGTTAAGAATTCTGATGCAAGAAAATGAAAGCAACTGGAAAATATGGCAGGATAATAAACTATTGCAGATTTCCTGATCTTATGTAAGATGATCAGAATCCCTTAGAAAACTCTCCAAACAATGTTTCTGTCTTGAAATCCTCTGCATTAAAATCCAGAAAACTGTCATACTCATGTGCTTAGCTTTTGAGCTGCATTTCATGAGGCAAGTACAATTCTTCCAGATCAGCAAATCTGTACAATATGGCAGTGTTTGGTCCCCACACTGAATAAAACATGGTCTGTCCTATCTGATTCATTTATTAGACTCAGCATTATTTTCTCACTATAAACATTCCTAATAGCTTTGGACCATTTTCATCATAATAGAGCAAGAAGAGCACAAAATCACTGCTGTCTTTTAAATAAACATACACATTACGCTGAGGCTAAAGTCTCCTCTTGCTTGGCACTCTGTGGGGCTTCTACCACAGTAGGCTATTTTCTTCTCACCATCTCATAAAATCATAAAAGTCCTGTATCTGAAAGACATGGGTATTACAAGCAAGTAAATGATACCAGAGAGAGCAGAAGACCAACATTTTCATAATTTACCTTTAATTCTAATTTTTAAAATGCATTTAGCCTGATACCAAGTGGCCAACTGTGGTATCCTGAAGTGGTAAAAGAGCAAAGAAAGCTTGCAGTGAGCCACAGTTTTGGCCTTGAGTTTTTCTTCTATGTCTGGATGTCATTTGAACAAGCCTGAATTTTCATTTTAACCTGCTGCCTGCTAAAATTGACTTGGTGGGTCAAAGGCAGAGCCCAAAGCACAGTGCAGTGAATGTGTCCAGTCTGGAGTTTTAACAACCTCAAAAAAAAATCTGAAGATGTATCCATGCCCGTAACACTAAAAAATCCATTAAAACACTATTCAGTCTTTCACCTGCTCTGTGTTCTTTCACCTTCGAGACACAGTTTTGCATGAGAAGTACCTGAATGACAGCCCTAGCAGCAGTCTATCACACCAGAATAATAAAAGATTAATTACCTCCATCATCAGCACTCTATTATTATTTGTAGCATCAAGTGCCTGTTCTTTTCTTGTGTGTTACAAATGCCTGGGAACATAGAAAAGAAGACACTGTGCATTAATTCAACAAGTCTTCTAGCCTGCACCTGCGTTTAATTACTCTCAAATCAGACCTGCAGAGCCAGAAGCTGCAAGTGAGAGCACTGCTGACTGCTGGTCTAGCTGGGCTGCCAGTGTAATTAATTGCATTCTTACTGTGGTTCTGTCCTCTGCACAAACAAAAGTTAATCATTTACTGTGGAAGTCTGAACTGATGTTTCTCTGCAACTTGAGCCAAGGCATAGAGCATTGCAGTAATGGCATTCCCCCCACTTCGTATCTACTGTTGTCTCCCAAAATGCTGTGCTGACCACCTCTGTGCCACTGGAGACCTACACAGAGGCAGCAGGTGAGAAGATGCAAAGGGGGAAAAAAAGAAGTGAAAATCTGAACTAGAGAAGGCTGACAGCAAAAAACCACCATTCAGCAGCTGTCCTGAAAGCAAAGTCTTTCTTGGACAGAGGTCTGGCAAAATCACAGCTAATAAGCTGGCTATGCTGGCATTCTTGCCCTCAACATTACAGTGTTCATGTAAGCTTCAAGCTATGCTTATGTGTTAATGACTGTATCCTCAAAGTACTCTTTCAAAAAGAGGGTAGTATCATTTTTGCTATTTAAACCACAACAAAGAGAGAAACTATTTTCCAAAGTTTCACCAAAACCACAGAAAGGCAGCTTCCACTGCACCTTGATGTGGCTGCTCTTTTCAACACAAAAAACATCCCTCTTTGCTGGGAGCCTGGGCTACAGCTCACCATGGGGCTGGCTAGAAGACAATGCAGAAACAGAGCCGGTACCTTCAAAATGAGTGGCATCAGTGGAGCATGTCTGTATGGACGAGGTATAGGTCTGAGCAGAAGTCTTGTACTTTCATTGCTGCAAAAGAGTGGGTGAATCATTGCTCCTGGCCTGACTTCTCCTTCCTCCAAGGATAGCCAGAACTGTTTCTAGACAGTATTCATGGGGCTGGAGCAATGAAAGGAAGGAGAGGCATGGCAGAGCTCAGCAAGCTGGGAACAAGATGTTTCCTTTCCCTGATTGCTGAAGTAACCCTCTGGGGTGATGTGAACTTTCTTCCATATGAATAAACTGCAAACAGACTGTTTGTTTGTGAAGGAAGGGAGAGGGATTCAATCAGCAACAACCTTCAAATCCTGCAAAAGCCACAATTTAGAAATTAGGGGTTTTCTTTTTAAAACTTTTCACATCACTTTTTGAAAGCAGTCCAGTACATAATGGCATACACTTGATCAAAAATGCTAAAATGCTGGTTCCAGCAAATTACACAGATAATTAGACCTAATTGCAATAATGCTCCAAAACACTGATAATAAATTTTGCATTTCTTGAATATACAAAAACTAATTCACAAGCACCAAGTTCCACCCTTCCAGCTCCTTTTCTGTCCAGCTTTGGTAACCTCAAGCTAAATTCTGCTGTCACTGGTATCCCTGTAAGTCTGGAACAATTGCTTATCCTCAGTGGCATAACTCAAGATTACAACTGTGTAAATGAGCACAGAATGTAGCTTGAAACATTGTAAATCTGACCTTCAGCTTGCTTGCATGAAAGAGGAAAACCCAGGAATTTGTTTTCATATCTAGTAAGCTTCTTGAAAAACTACCCTGTATAAATCCTACTATTTCAATCATAGATATAGCAGTACTAAAACGGAATTAAAAGTGCCCAGTATCTAGGTCTACAGGGAGGAGGAAAGATGCTGCGTGTTATGAGCTACCACAAGCACCACTTCCTTGCAATAACTAATATGCACTTTGACCCACTGGTATTTCACATCAAGACCTTTAACTTATTTTTGTTTAATAGGTCACTGTCTGGACTCAAGATACTGCAGTATTTCATCACTTGAATATTGGTCACACAGCTTCCATTAATTTTGAACACCAAAACCCCCAACCCACATAGGTGGGTCTGTTGTTTTGAGAGACTCAGGGGATGCTGCCTCCCAGACCACTGGAGAGTTTGAGATCCCTACAGACCTGCTCCTGCTAACTTGTTAGCTCACTGCTTCCCCTGGAAAAGCTGATCCAAATCATCTGGGGCCATGTCTTCACACAAAGATAGACAGACTTAATCCTAGTGTCACCCTGAGCTATGAGGTTTGGTGCTGGCTTTGCAGTGTTGCCGCCCATATAATCAAAATACCCATGAGCAGAGAGGGATCAGAGCAGCAAAATCTCCCTTGCTGCCCCAACACCTCATGAAAAGTAGGCCCAGAAAATAAGAAAAACACTCTCACAGCCCTGAGTCTCCTTTTGGCCACCATTTCTCTGAAGTGTATTGTAGAAGACTTGTCAAACAAATGGTATTTTAACACATTTCCCAAACTGAGGAAGAATATCTCAAAAAAATATGCTTCTAGACAAAACACCAACAAGAAAAGAGAAAATAATATTTATAATGATTTTTGTTTGTGGAAGCAGAATTTAAATAATTCATTATTTTTCTGAACAACTGTGTGAGAGAAAACATCATTTGCCAAAAGTTGAGTGTAATCCTTGTGTTGTTGCCATTTGTAGTTATGAAAGCATATCTTAGTTATTACTTATATACGTGTCTGAAGTGTTAGCTAGATTCAGAATAGAAAAAAAGCCCCAGATGCTGCACAGTAAATGCTCCCTTACATGATTATTTTCATCATCAGACTATCCAAATCTGTTTGCCCTATCCAGGTTTGTCCTATCAGGCCATTTATTTAACAAATTACTGGCCTACACATTCATGACTTCTTTCTGCCCAAAGAATAAAATGATGGCTCTGTATTACAGCACACAGCTGGACAAAGATGCCCATATATGTGGCAGCAAGGATATTTATCAACAGAAGAAAAGCTTGCAGAGGATGTGCCTGCATTTTATGCACTTCTGGACTGCATTATCAATCTCTGGCATCACCTAGAATTAAAAGTTGCTGCATTTATGCAAAATACTTTCAAATACACAGCATCTTTTGTCTTCACTTATAACTTTCCTAGAGCATAATTCAATGCATTACCATAAATGAATGAAAGATCCACAAAATCTCATCCAAAAGTGGAGGGAGAATGGATCCAAGTATGATGGCCTGTAATTCATCTGCCATTGAGGGATGCCTTTAACAAATGGACCAAGCTCCCTTCAGGTTGACTGCTATTTTAAACACTTCAAAAATTTTAAAATACCATTTCCATTTTTCTCTCTATATCAAGGAGAGAATGTGCTTTCCATTTTAATTCCCACACTGAAAAAGCAATAGAACAGTATTTGAAGAACCAATTTCATAGAATCATAGAATTGCTTAGGCTGGAAGATGATCTCTAGTCCAGTCATCAACCTAACTCCAACAAAACCCATCACTACATGCACAAGCAGACATGGACTTCGAGACAGCAAAGGTAGCTAGCACCATTAACTAGCACTATTAACAGAACAACTACTAGAAAACTGGCGGGTCAGCTAAGGATCTATGTCCATGATGAAAAACGAGCAAATTTTTTGCTTAACAATGAAAATATAATATTTTTCCTGATAAAATCTGCAGACCCTTCTGGAAAAGGGTACTGTTTCTGTGGAATCAGAACAAAATTACCCATGGGTATTTAAACTTAATTTTTCTTCTTTTTTTTTTCTTTCTTTTTTTCTTCCCTGTTTTCCACTAGCTTATCACTACTTCAGAGTTTGTCTTCAGCTAAAAGTCACTGCAATCTGATGTGCTAGGTGCAGAATAATAACTTTCATCCAAGACTTGAGTTACAAGTCATTTAATAGAGTAAGTGTGGGCAAGCCAGGCCTCCATTGTGCTCCCACTAATGTCAATGAGTATATTTGCCCATGAATTCAGCAATGGATACCACCACTGGCTGCAACAGATTGCTCTTTATCTAAATTTGTCACACACTGCCACTGTTCATACCTCATTTTCTGGGTGCCCATCGTCAGGCATCCAAAGATTAACTTGCAGAGTAGGCTGGTGCTACTGAAAGGGGAGGGAAGATGATCTCTGATCTGTGCACAGAGACTCCTGCCATTTGGATGCAGTCACTGTCCTTCACACACAGCCTTTAGAAGGACTCTTCACCATTTTCATCCTAAGTGCAGATGCAAAGGTTATTGCTCCGTGTATGCAGCAAGGTGGCTATAGTCCAGGGAAGCAGGGAACATAAAAATGAAAACAAGAACTGGGAATTTATACCCAGGACAGACCAAAA
>VZTY01010311.1:0-24543 GCA_013400935.1 Turnix velox | reverse complement strand
TCTATGATTCTATGATCTCTGGTATGGTAGTGTGTAACATTACAACATATGTTTTATGTATGTACCACGTAATGCATGGTAACACAGGGAAAATGCAATATATGGCCGTATACATCTTTGCTTGCCCTGGAGACAAGAGTAGAAGCAAGAAAACAAAATATAGCCCTACGTTTGCTATTGGAAAGCAAATCTAAAATTTTCAAGAGAAATATTTTTGAATACAAGTATACTAATATAGTTTATTAGTAGCCCCTTGCAGAAATGGCAAAGAATTACAGTTCCAAGCACTCACAGATTACACAGTCTATCTGTTGTGAAAACAGCTACACCTCTCAAGTTCCACAGACACACAGGTTGGAAGGACTTTCAGGACAATTGAGAGAGGAGTAGGAATAATTCTGCTATCCTATCTTGTCCAGTCTACAAAGCAACCAAGTTTACAAACCCGCAGTGTTCATTATTTTTTAAGAACACACTAATAAGCACAGTATCACTATTATCCTCACACATTTTAACTACTCTTTAACTTAAATTAATAAGTCTAAACATCTAAATGTGGATGTGCTCTATCACTGGAAACATGCAAAGTCAGGATTGATGGGGTTCTGACAAATCTAAGCTACTGAAAGTTGTCTCTGCCTGCATTAGGAGGGTTGGACTAGAAGATCTATAAAGACTCCTTCCAACCCAAACCACTCTATGAAACAGGAGGACCTGCTTTCCACATATGGATGAATACAAGGCAAAATCCTGCTGCAGACAGAGCAAATGTATGCATTTTGCATATGCAATATCATAAAAATTTTGCAAACTCTCTGAAGTAAGCTTGGGAACCTTTCAAATATTTAATTCTGTGCTCGGTACTTCAAATGCTAGTATTGTTTTCTAGCCTGACATTTCCATGCTTGGCCATGTCAGGCCTCAAGAAGACAACAACAAAAAAAATCAGTTATTTATCTCAGAACAAAAGGTCACTTTTTACCACCTCATGAAGGTAACTTCTATCCCAGATCCAGCTAGTTTGCCCAAGGCACATGCACTTCTGAAAATTAGGTCTTTGTGGTTCATGAAGTCCATTGTTTTCAAAAGTAAAAAGCCATTATCCTTAATGACTGAGTAATCGCTTCCCTTCCTTAAATCAAGAGCTTTGAAAGTGACAGGGAAAGGCTGCTTGGTTCGGATAGCCTCAGTGGGAAAGAGCAGCCAGACCTTGTGATGTTGTATTCACAGGAAGACTTGCTCTTGTTTTTACTGTAGATATTGTTTTATTTTTCATTGAGAGGAATTATAGGAATTCAAACAAGAATAAATAACTACAGTGAAATCCTACAACAGGGTTTGGAGGCTGTCCCACAGCTTCCCTTGGCTGTTGAAATTTGATAAATGGCAGCAGAAGAAACTAGAGCTCAGGATCAGGAGCTTAAGGAGATGTGCCTTCGGAGGGCTTCCACTCACTATAGTCTCTTGCTCTAGTCTCCTTCTCAGGCAACCATTAAATCTCCCCAAGAGGACTCCCAGCTCCAGCCAAAAAGCTGTGCTCAGTAAGGCAACTCACCTTTCACTGCCCCTGGTTTGGCACATCTGCTTGGAGGAAAGTATTACCCCTCTACTCGGCACTGGTGAGACCACACCTGGAATATTGCGTCCAGTTCTGGAGCTATTGGAGAGGGTCCAGAGAAGGGCCACGAAGATGATCAAAGGGCTGGAGCAACTGCCCTATGAGGACAGGCTGAAGGAGTTGGGGTTGTTCAGCCTGGAGAAGAGAAGGCTCAGAGGGGACCTCATAGTAACTTATCAGTACCTGAGGGGGTCCTACAGAAAGGCAGGGGAAGGAATTTTTAACATAATATCGGATGGGAGGACTAGAAACAATGGATATAAATTAGAGGGGGATAGATTTAGACTAGACATAAGGAAGAAATTCTTTACAGTGAGGGTGGTGAAATACCGGAACAGGTTGCCCAGGGAGGTTGTGGATGCCCCATCTCTGGAGGTGTTCAAGACTAGGCTGGACAGGGCACTGGGCAACCTGGTCTAGTGGGAGGTGTCCCTGCCTATGGCAGGGGGGTTGGAACTCGATCTTTAAGGTCCCTTCCAACCCAAACTATTCTATGATTCTATGATTAGCCATGTGGTCAAGAGAGTTTTATAACCATGTTTAAGTCACTCATAAAATCAGTTCTTAAGTGTATATATATATATACTGTATTTGACTTGAAATTCCTGATTATTTTACCTCCTCTCAGTACTTTTAAATCACTCAAAGATGGTGTTAAATCCAGCAGGCCAGGAAAGCTCTGCATTGGGTTCTGTGTTCCCGCCAGAGTTAGGGTCAATGGATTTAAGCTGACTGCTGCTGAAAATCTCATCTAAGGACCCAGTCCAACGCAGGTTAAATGCACCAGAAAACTCCTTTAGACAGCTACAGACTTGGTCTCTAGGCCTGGCTACATTAGCATCCCATGGACCAGTGTGTTTTACCAATTTACTGTCCAACACCTCTAAAAATTTTTAGCGTCCTTGACTGAGCCAGAGTCAGACAAGTTGTTATTTAACATCATTTTCATAGTGCCTATAGTACATTTAGAAATTAATTTCTTTTCTCCTCCAAGTAGCACGGACCAAACCAAACTGCTGCTTTTTGTGGATTACTTAAAAGACCAAAGCTCTCAATGAAAGGAGTGCTTGTATGCACCAAACACATCAGATCATGAACTTTCAAAGGCTTTACATAAGTGCTGTTCCATTTCTTCACCGAATACAAGCAATTCAGTTAATGAAGAGTAGCCATGCATCATACCAGTCACCAAGAGCCTTGCAGCATAACACATTCCTGTGCATTATGCACTGCCACATATTAGCAAGTGACTCCTATTCAGGAGCCTGAAGAAAAGTATCATACATATTTAACTACAAATTAATGTCTGAGAGAACTACCAGATGGCTAACAACTTCAATCCACCAACATCAAGAAGTCATAGACAACATTTCAGAGAAGGATAACTAAAGCGTGGTGCTAGTGTACGTGCCTAGATGTAATCCTGCTCTACTGAAAAAGAGTTTCTCCTCCACAAGGGTGATGATTTAAAATTGTAGTGAGGAGACAATGAAGAACTTCCAAAAAATGGCTTTGACTGTAATGATTATTTATTTTTCTGAATCCAAAACTAGTTGTTAATCAACAACATCCAGAGCTCAGCACCATTTGTCATACAATTCAGGGTCCAGTTTCAGAAGCTGTCAGGTCTGACTAACCCAAACGAAACCAATCTTTGCTTATAGGTGCCAGAGAAGTATTAAGTTGACATATTTACAAAGACTGAGAATTATACATGAGTTTCTGCACACAACATACGGGTTCAATGCAGCAAACATTCTTTATGTATTACATTAGGGTTTCATAATACAACAACTGCACTTCACTGTTCTGTGAATTTAAGGCCAGTGGTAGTATGAGATTGACAACCCCAGACAATCATATCCTGCTCTGGAACAAGACAGCAGCTGTGACTTTTTCCACAACACTATGCATTAGTGTATCCAGTCCTAAAAGGTCAACACCTGTAAGTGCAGAGATTTCTCTTTCCATGTTCATGGGAACCTCTGTACTCATGGAGTAACACATCAGCTACCACTTTGCACATATTTTATGTGTTGATTCAGCCTGGGGAGTACAAAAGCAAAATCCTTGAGTTTTAAATATCCTCTCGGTACATCAAATACTTAAGTAAACTTTCCAAAAGACCCTTATCCCCACTGTAAGATTGTTCTGCCTTGATGCAGTGAATCTCAGCTTCATCTCAGGATACAGAATAAATGTTCCTGTAAAGCATATGCTAGTATTGCATCTGATCATCACTCTTTTCCACCAGCTCTCAGATACTGCCAGAACATCACCCACTTGAACAGCAAGAGCTGCAGTCAGGCTTGCAGTGAACAGAGTGAGCTGTTCATTGAAAGGCTGAAGAGGGGGGAAGGGAATAAAATATCACAGAGACTGCCTACCTATCTGACATGACTGTGATCAATGGGTACACCAGATCCAGCGTGATTGTGCAGACTGCCTTCATGCAGTGCAGTGTGAAAGCACATCACATCCTGCAGGCTGCTAGTACTCTGTGATAACATGACCCCTTCAAAACACAGTTGTCCCAGAAAATCCAAGAAAACACATTGCAGTTTTCCTGTCCTGCTTTTCTCTGATCCATCCAGCTCTACAACATTAACTGCTGACAGATACAGCATTGTCAGCATTGTCTATGCAGGCTTTAAACAGTTTAGATCCTCTGATGGGCCATCTGACCACGCAACATAAGACAGACTTCGACCACAGCACCATGAAAGCAGCTTTTCTGCTTTTTACTACACCATTTGAACATGACTTAAATTGGAAACAGATTCGGGGGGATTATTCAACTCCAGGCTTTTCTATCCCAATGGCCTAACCCTCCAAAACCCATTTTAATGACATCCAAATGTAGTTCAAAAGATTATATGAGTCATTAGTTAATAGATAATTTCAGCAATCACACTGAAAGATACATACGACACACTAATGTAAAAATCTCTTAATAGAGGCAGATGTGAACCTGAGGAATGGGACATAAAAGACAGAGGGGAACCCACTAAGGTATTAAAAGTGGGAGCTGCATGGAAATAGCATGATTAAATTAAGAATGAACAATATAACCAGACTACAAAGGCAGCTCTTCCAGTAGAGAGATGAATCTGAACTATAGCCTTATGAGGAAGGTGGTGGAATTCCCACCAGAGAAAATGTTTAATATTAGATGTTCACAAAAAATATGTTGTAGGGAAGATTCTGCTCCATGCAGGAGATTGCCTAGGTGACCTCAACAGCTCATCTGTCTCAAATTGTTACAAATACATTACACAATAAAGTAGTTCGTCTAACAGAGACAAGCACAGACCTGAATAGCTGTTTTCATGATGAATCCACAGCAGCTTATTCTAAAAATTTAACATGACCAGTTCTTCCAGTATGCTATGAGTATGCCAGCTCTCTCTTAACGCTCGTATTTCTTTGTAATGAACTGTGACTATTACAAGAAAGGGCAGTCCTGGGACTAGGAACATTATTACACATCTGTGCCAGCAAAAATATCCACCACTACACATGTAACACTAAGTAAAACTTGGTAGAGTACATTCAAGTGACAGCTTTAATTTGCTCTGTATAACATAGCATTTTTGGTAATTTTCACTCATAGTACATTAAATTACAAGTGCTGTAGTCGCAGTGTTTAGATGGCAAAGTAAGCAGTGGAGGATAGGAAAAGAAGAAAGTCTCCTTTTAGCTTTGTTTCTGAATTGAAATCAAAGAGGAGGGCAGTTATCAAGGAAGTAGTATTAAGTGGAATTTGCAGGAATGACAAACGGAAATGCCAATGGCCAGCAATCAGGTTTTTTTTTGGTGTCCAACTCAAAAATTCCAAGTCCACATTTCTTTACCTGCTTAACTGTCTTGTGACAAGATGCTTCAAGAAGAAACTACACAAAATACCACGTTCTCCCACAGACACATCCCACATGAACGTCATAGCTATGGGTACAAACAAGGACAAGCCCTTTGCTCTTGAGCCAGGTTACCGTCAGCTGAGCTGAAAAATCTCACACCAGATCCAGCATCATAAGCCTGTTACTGGATTTACTGAATTCCTGCTAAGTGAGGTATGCTTTCTACAAGGTTATGATTCAGAAATACACTGAAAGAGGTCACAGTTAACAGCTTATAATGAAAATTACTGTTGTTTTTGTCTCCTGTACATGATATACAGGAGGTACAAGGACATGTCTGAGCCTACAGGGTTACTGCACAGACAGGTACAAATTGTGCACAGACAAGTTTTTCCCATGTGCACTGCTTCTGTGTGCCTCAGATTTCTGATCCCCACTGACCACTGTCTGACAAACATAGAATTAACAAGTCATAAGTGAATCCATATTGGCTTCCCATAGCTGCACCCAAGTTAAAGGGCACATCAACCTAATTATATCAGCAGCCTTCTCTGCTCTCCACTGTACTCTGCAAAGAGTAGACACTTCCCAGAGGGATAGTCAAACAGGTGAAGCAACCAAGAACATTTCTGCACCTCCCAGCCCACTGGAGGAGGGCAAGCAGTCTGCTACCTCATGAAAAACATACCATCAGTATATGCAACTTCAGAGATTCACTTCAAATCAGCTTGTGGTCTCAGAAATTATTTTCAGTATACTTGGCCAGTCTCTTTGGTAGGCAAACTGAAAGCCTGCCTTTGAAATTCACTCTGATCACTTGAGGCTTGCACTCCTCTCTGCTATACATAATCCAGAAGAAAGAAGACATGATTTTCTGGTCATTCCAGTTTCATGCTGGTATTACTTGACTGACTTCAGCAGATTTACTCCTCATGTACACTGCTGTGACACAGTAAGGTTCAAAGATGGCTTAACAGCCTACAGGAATGTACCAGCAATTCAGAAATGAGTCAGGAGAGGATCAAGCTGCACGCAGTACCACCCATGCCTTCTAAGTAGGTGGTTAAGCACGAAGTATCACAATAAGGGCAAAACCAGTCTTCCTGTCCATTGTAGAGATAGAATCTGAAACAACGAACAAGCAGTGCGAGAGGGAAAAGGTGAAATTATAAAATATTCCTCTGTCTTGAAAAAACAAAAAAGCTTTTTTTTTTTAAATACTGGCTCTAAGCCCAGAGATCTGACCCCAGGGGATATGATGTCAGTAAACCAATGCAATAGCAGAAGCAAACCTTGAAATGTAATGTCAACTCCTTGTAAATCTCATCTAATCCAAAATATTTCACATGAGAAAAACTGGGATAAAAAAGAGGAGAAGAAAAACACAGCTCAGTTATACAAAGTCACGCAAACTCCAGAAATAGCCATGCTAGGAAAAGATTAATCTTCCCATTGGGCCAAGTCAAGCAAGTCACAGTCAAAGCTCCCTCAGCTCCCCGTTTCAAGCCCAGCTCAGAAATTTGCCTGTCTGGCTTCTTACCTGAGCAATATATAGACAGCAGCTAGCTATAACTTACTAGCAAAGGTTCTCATTTTTAATCCAAGAACCACTAAACTTTCCATAATTTAAAAAAAATTAAAAGGCACTCTTGTAATTTGGTCTCCGGCTTGTATTATTTGCAACCATATAAACATTAAGATAAGCCTGAAATACTTATTGCAGTTTTCCTCCTTATGGATTGATTACCTGTTCTCAGAGGAAGATATGTATCTGTGGAATCTTATCTCAGAGACCTCAGGTTGAATGACACTGCTGTACTGTATCTTTAACCCTGCTTAAGATGAAGCATCACTCAGCCCCACAACTGTGTTTCTGTTGCTATTTTTTGGTTCAGGTTATAGGTTTAATTCACAGAGCAGAAATACTGCCCCAGGAAAAAAGAAAACGGAGGTTTTCTGTCACACATTTCCACTTTGGAGCCATCAGATTTTATCTAAAGAGTCTCTTGAAACAAGAGATTCAAGAAGGACCTGCTAGGACCTAATCATCCTTCCTTCTCCCCTTACGCTCCAATATGGGCCTTGCTCGTGTAGCCAGGGAATAATCTAAAACTTTGCCTGACCCAGGAGAAACAAAACTGAGCAGATAAAAATGCCTAGGCCTGGCCAAACTGTATCACCCTGAAGGCGTCCACATACCACTCACTGAGGACTCCTGGGGATGCAGGAGTATACTCAGGTACTACATGCATTAGGGAAGTTCAGCCCATATCTCAACAAGAAGGCTGCAGAGATGCTGTTAACAGCATCTTCTTACCACTGTAGCATGTAACTCAATTAGACAGAACAAATAAGGTAGTGCCTATCTAACTGTAGTGATTGCTGCATAACTGAGATACACTGAAGGTGAACCATCACCAAAGCCAGAGAGTGCTGTGGCACAGGCTGGGTTAATACATACCTATCTTTACAGGTCATCACTAACAAGAGCTGGGTGGCATCAGCAAAACAGGGCAGATGGCAGGGCTGTGACACAGATCCAAGCGTAGCAAGCAAGAGCAAGCCCTGACAGCTCTGTCCAGCACTGTCCCCTCCCCAGAGCACAGAGATCCTGGAGGTCCACTCTAAAAACACTGAAGTTCAGATTTCTAAACAGACTTCTAGCCATTTTCTACACACAGGTTGAATTCAGGCTAGGTGACACTGGCTGCCTGTCCACAGTGCATTTCAGCAACCAATCTGAGAAGAAGACAGCTCACATACCTGAAAGTACTCAAGGCTATGCTACCCACAGGCACATGACAGGTGACTTCAAGCAGACCTTACTGTGTTTGACAAAGATTCTGAAGTTACTCAGCAAGGCTCTTATCAAATGTCTCATGGCTTACTGATGCTGAAACAGCATCAATATTAACTTCTGTTTAATAAACAAAAACCTATAACTGTGCTTAACTTCTCTTTGCCTCCCTGTTCCTCTAGAGACTACCCTTCCATCCTCCTCCACCACAGCAATCCTGATAGTAAGCTACTGCATTTGGTCCCCAGAGCAGTTTCTGCCAGATCAGAATGTGGCTTGTTAACTCAGTGTGAAGTCAGCAATGCCACACAGGTTACTTTCCTCTGCTCTGTGAAGTCCTGAAGTTCATCTCCACTGGGAGAGTGTCTTGACAGCATCCTTCTCTGTGAAGTTCAAGCTGGCTTGAAGAAAAGACAGTAAAAAGAATGTTTAAATACTTCTTTGTTTAACCTTTTTCACCTCCAATGCATAGGATTAGCACTTTTACTTCCAAGAAGGGTTCATTAATCCACTGATTCTTAGTGCTAAAAAAGTTACAGCTCAGCCCAAAATCTTCTAGCCCCCTGTATCCTTCTCAGTTCACCCTTTCCCAGTGCAATGCAAACCTTACTCCAAGTCCTAATTCAGACCTCCCCTCCCAGCTGCACCCCACTGCCAGGGACCCCCCATAACCACAGCAGCTCCCACAGCACATCCTGGAGGCAACTGCTGCCCAGTTCTCTCTGGGGAAGGCAGCACAGCTGGCAAGATGAGGAGAGAGGAGGGAATTTGAAAGCTGCAGCCACAACCACCCAGCTACACCCTCGCGGGTTTTTGCAGTCCCAGCCAGGGCAGTGCAGTCTGCTGCCTCCTGCTCTGGCTCTCTCCCATCACCATCCCTGCCAAGCCTTTATTCATCTGGTTTCCGCAGGCCAAATCTGTCAGCATCAACGGTGCTTTTCCACTTTGTGTATTCATCTGTTTTCCCCATTACTAACCAGGGAGGTGTTGCACACCCAGGCCCCCCCAAGAGCAGCCACTCCCCTCTTATCATTTCACTAAAAGACATCCTCTTCCAGGCAAATGTTATCTGGTGTTCTTGAGAGAGTTTGTTTTCAAAGACAAGAAATTCCAAAGAGAGCAACGCCTTTTCAACATCAGGCTCTGCACAAAGCTGAGCATGGTTTGCCACATTGCTCTTACATCCAAGGCTCCTACAAAGGAAAAAAGTGAAGACTTTGGTAGTTTCTGCCCCTAATCTGGGACGTCAGGCACACAGCAGCCCACTCTACTCCCTCCCTCATAAGCGTCCTGTTTTGGCACTGCTTCCAAACAGACGTAACGAGCCAAACACAGCCCATCAAAATATAAGATCAGCCCAGCAGAAAGCAAAACAGCATCTGCTGAATCTGCTGATTTCATTAAAGCTTGCTGCTTTGCAGAGGGCAGTGGCAGCCTGGCATGGCTATGGCCCACTGCACATTTCCATCACCAATTCCATGCTTTGTCCCACTCCCAATATCTATGGTTTAACCATGAAAACTGCTCTGCGATGAAACCTGGCAACAAGCCACCAGCCATAAAAGCAAACAACACACTCTACAAAAAAAATACAGTATTTGTTTAAAAAAGCCAAAGTGGTCTGGCCACTTTCATCAGCCTGCAGAAGTGCTAAAACAATGCAAGTGGTTTGGCTTTTCATTTCTTGTAATGCTGCATTTGGTATAGAAGACCCATTTCTCTGCAGGTTTTGGGCAAAACATTAACTGATGGACAGAAAGTAACTTCAGATGATTTTCTACTTCTTGCAAATCAGAAGGATTGCAAAACTAAGCTTCAGGCACGTGGAAGTTCATTCGTGGTCATACCTTAGAGCCCTAACATATTCCTGATACAGATCAAACTCTCAGGAATCAAGCCTAGACTTTTTATGAACAACACATTTCAGAGACAGTGAGTTCTTTGAGGCTGTTGGATCTTCTAGCACTTGACCTTGAAAGCAAGTCTGCTTCCCATCAAGTAAGAGTCACCTCTGGACTGATGAGCAATGAGCTGCCTGCCCGTAGGACAACTGCATCTATTCCAATGTTTTTCACTGACAGGGAGAATCCATCCAAGCAGATAACCTGCTTCCTACACGTAACCCCAAAAACTGACTGTTGTACAGATGAAGTTCCACAAGGACAGCAGCATGCAACATGCCTGAGGTGAGGATTGGCAAGACTTTACACCTCCAACTACTCCCTTACTTTCTGGAAGAGCCCTGAAACCTAACACTGCCTTCGATCACTCACCACTACTGATGTGTTTCAAATTAACAGGCTCCAACACATGTAGTTATCAACAGTATTGAGAGTTTGCTTGTCACTGTAAAACTTCTCATGGGAAATGTGAAAAAAAACCCCACAAAATAAAAGGATTTTCACAGCTGTGTAAGGGGCTACAGGATCTGTGAAACAGGGAACCAGAGACAAAAGGACTTGTGACCCCAGCTGCCTGAAGTGTTCTTCAACTGTTCCTCCTCTGTGCAATTCACTCCCAAGGAGGAACGAAGAACACGGATTGCATCTGTATTTTTATGGGAAAGTACGAGCAGTATAAGCACCCAGGGAGACACCACCATGAACACAGAAGATTAAATTCTTCTAGTAAATCTAGAGCCAAGTCCCACATTGCTCCACACTAGTCTTTATGCCTTGTGTGTCTGAAAAGCAGTAAGCCAGTCAAAAGCAGTTTAATTCTACAAAAACTAACATTTGACTGTAAACACCTTTTTTTTTACTTAGGGCCCCAGATTTCCTCTGTCTTGCACACCATGAAACAATTCACTGTTCCTTGAACATTCAAAAGAAGAAGAAATATTATTCAAAATTGATAACTCATGGTATTTTGGATGAACTATTCTCCGGTTCCTTTAAATAAAGCACATAAGACATATTGCACCCACATCATCAATGGTATTTTAATTAATATCTCAATGACTGTCCACATTAATTCATCTCTCAGTGTCTTGGAACTACAGGTTTAGAGACTGGGACAGCACATCTGCATTATATCAGGATAGAGACTGGTGGTACACAGTTCTCCAGTCAGAGCTAAGAGTCTTTCTTAAGCTGCAGCTCATATTCTGACTTCTCTTCCTCTGTGCCTGGTTTTTTCCCCTTCAAAAAATTATAACTACTGTCTTGTGTGAAAGCAGTGAAGTTGTAGTTACCCAGTACCTTTAAATTCCTTATTTTAGTTTCAGGCCCTAATAAGCTTTATGGTGCCAGGTAAGCCTGGGAATAGCAGATAGAGAAAAAAGTCTGAAAGGAGAGGTCGACAAGATAGTATTGTTAGATACATAGTTCATTAATAATAGCATACTGAAAATTAATTTATTTTTACTAGATGGCAAGAGTAGTTCTTTCTTCATCAACAGCTACAGCAACTTCACAAGTTATTGCCACAGCACAAGATCATCTGAAGTTTGTTCATTACAATCATGAGAGTATAAACCATGTGATCCGCTCAGTTCCTACAACTTAACAGTTTCCAGCTGTAAGCACCACGCAATTCACACAGAATTAAGTCTTAGATCAGACAGGCAGTTATAAAAACCTAGAAATATCCATCATCCTCACCCTGGTCCAGAGTTGCAGTGCAAACACCTAGCACTTCTGATCAGGAAGCTTTAAGGCTGTCTGCTAGAACTCTGAAAACACTCATTCCTATTAGAGGGCCCAAATCACATCCTTAGTGGCTTGGCAAAATCTACTCTTTAGTCAAAAAAATCCCCAACCCAATAGTTTCTTGTATTTCTATGCTGTCACATGAACATTACAGGGCAAGGACCTCCTGTAAACTCTTCAATGCACCCTTTTCAATGAAAAGAGGTGACAGTAATTCCTCCCTAAATTAAGCAAAAGCCTCAAAAACCACTCTCTGTTCACTACACTGAAGAGCTCACCAGGCCAGTTAATATCACACTTATTGCACTACATTTAAGACTCTTCAAGAGAGCCTCTGATGTGCCAAAATCCAATTCAGCAGTTTGAGCATTACCCCACAATTTTCAGAAACAAGGAAACATTTTCAAATACTCTCATTTTTACTGATTGAGTGAAACACATTCAGAAAGAAAGGGAAAGACATCACACATGTCACAATAGAGAGCAATTCCATCCAGTTCCTTATAAGCATGATTATGGCAAGATGGCTCATGATAGTCCCAGCAACAAACAGCATCCCACTGGCTTTCACCAAATGCTTTCAAGATGATTCTGCCCGAAGCAGGAGGTTGTAGTCAAGCCCTCTACACGACTGAAAAAGCAAGATCCTACACTAGGGCAACTCCTAACAGCAGCTGCAAACATGAACCTGCTCCCATCAGCTCAAGCTGATGCTCAAGGTTGTATTTGCAACCAACAGTAACTATCTGCAAACTGTTGTCCATTTTCCCAAAACCCAGCTGCTCCAGTCAGCATGGAAAGGCCCTGTCTGTTGGTGAAAGAAAAGGGCTTCCCAGTGTGCAGGCTGCCATAACATACACTAAAGACAAAAATAAATACACAAGTCTCCGGCTGCTGAGCCATCACTGCTCATAGCAAGCTGGCTTAATAAGATTTTTGCAGCATCTGTTAAATAAAGCTCCAGCACTGGAAAGATGATTACTCACATTAATAACACACAGAATATTCAGTGCCAGACACAATCCTCAAACTCAACACTGCCACAGACCATTCAATCCAAATCATGAATCTTAACCTTACTCAGAGAAGGAAGTCCTTCCTTCATAAGATGCCCTATTAAAAAGGGACACTAAAGGATGAGCATAAGCCTTGCTTTCAACTGGGAATCAAGTTTCCCTGCACTATCCCCAGTCCTCACTTCCCTATTTTAAACCATCTGCTCAACTATCTAAGGAAAAGCTATGTCCAGAATGGCAGAGTTCAGTCCTCTTCCAGCAGCTCAGAGATATTTGTCATGATTACTGTCCACTCAACACTGCTCAGCCACAACAGATCCCATGGTGAAAGAAGAGCAGACATCAGAGGACCCAGCTTCTGACCCTGTCATCAGTTTCACACACAAGCTTCAGTAAATCTCTTCATTCCCCCCATGTTACCCCATCCTCAATCTGTAGTTTTGGGTGCCCTGAAAGATGAAACCAGCTTCAGGAAGATTGGTAAATGCAATCTAACTAAAATTAACAATCTACCTTATGACAAATGAAAACTCAGGAGAGAAGTTCTCAAGCCTATTCTCATTGTGCCTCTATTGCTTTGAACAGATAGGATTCTCACATGTACACCAAGGGCATGGTATAAATGCAACAATTTTGTACCCACCAGACACACAAGGACTCAGGTCTGTAAGCACACAGATGGCACAAAGTGTGCTTGCAGCAGCTGCAAAAACATCTGTGCACATCAAGCCTTGTGAAGGATCACCTTCACTAAGTGAACAAATCTAAAATTTCAAACGACAATCACAGTACCACCACAAATAAATTTATATGATGAGTTGTGAGACAGCACTATAATCAAAGGCATAAATAAATCAGATAGCTAGCATCAAGTCTCACAAGCAAACAGATCAGTGTTTATGAGGTAGAAGCAGGATGGTTTGTGAATGCAGGGTTTTCTCATTTGAGGCACACAATGCATCAAAGTATTTTTTAGTAATGGTTAGATGGTGGGGTCTGGTAAAAATTATAGTTAGATTACATTTCAGTAACAGGCCATGTCCAAATGTACTTTGGCTAGCTTAGCAAAGATGTCACTTCTGTAAACCAAGCATCCTGTGATACAGATTTTTTAAGCAGAATTCTTCAGCAACACAAATTATTGTTGGTCCCACCTGTTAATGAAGGATACAAAGATCAAGACGCCTTCTCATGTATTTGGATAATGCTGTATCTTGTTTCCACAAACTAGACTCGGTGAGTGCTGCCAAGTGCTCTGCCCATAAATCATCTTCCATAACACTAAATTGTCAAGTTCCTTCAAAGTAAGCAAGCAGCAAGTCACCAAAGAATTCAGCAAGCTCAACAATGCTTATTTAGTGATGGACTTTTGTAGGCTATGGCTAATATTTCTAAGCACCTCTGCTCCAAGTATTTTTCATCATACTTTTTATTTCTGCAAACATGCTGCTGCAACACATTATAGAAGCACTATATTGAGTTGTAAAATTGCACAGATGTACCTATATCTTCATCTTCGATGAACTGCTATAAAAGCAGTTTGCAAGTGAACTCCTACTTATATGAAATATTGTGCCTGACAAACATTTCCTGCAAGAAATCAGGGAATTTCTTTTAAATGAGACTACTGAAGTAAGCAAAAGTTTGCAGAACCATGTCCCAAGACTCCCACCTATCTTTTCCTAAATTTACAGAGATGCCTTTTCCAAGAGAACACAAATCTGCAAAGTCTCCCTCCTGAATGGGTAGCTTTTCTTTTGTGCCACTTTCCAAATAATGTCACTGTAATTTCAATATTTCCTTTGATCCAGTAGGTCTCTCCTGGCATATATAGCAAAGCAGGCGAGATCAGAATCAGAGCTTTTAAGCACATTTCTAGAATTTATTTTAAGGTGCATAAGCTTGGCTGCAGCTCTTACAGATGTTCTCCCAGCTATTCTCTCTCCCTTTCCTATACCCACATGAAATAGCAACAGTTGCATTGTCTTTCATAGGCTGAGGAAGTAAAGGAAGGGGAGGAACTTCCAGGAATTATTAATTTATATTTTATCTTGATGTTATTTTTTATACATATTTGGTACTATACATATTGCAAATGTATAGACATCAAGAGAGAGAATTC
This sequence comes from Turnix velox, assembly GCA_013400935.1. Classification (NCBI taxonomy): domain Eukaryota; kingdom Metazoa; phylum Chordata; class Aves; order Charadriiformes; family Turnicidae; genus Turnix; species Turnix velox. Next base: position 9,480 of record VZTY01010311.1, on the reverse strand, counting down.
CAAGAGCTCAGCCTCGTCTTCAGTTTCATGTTTTTAAGCAACATCACTTCAGTCCTAAAAGGATAGCTATTATTTTCATCGTTTTCTCTCTTTGCCTGACTATTTAGGTTTTGAAAAGATCTCTGTATTAAGGCTTCTCATTAGCCATGTGAAGCCCAGTACCCACAAAACAGTATTTAACTCAACCATGACCTCCCTTCTGGGCATTTCCTGGCAAAAAGTGGACAGATGGAAGTGCAAAAGACTGCCAAATATTCACTGCAAGCAAGTGCCAAAACAAGAGCCTTTATTGCTGATAAAAGCCATGGAAACATCAGAATGCAAAACAAAGTTACTACCTTTTTTCATCTCCATCTGCTTCACTAAAGCTGTGACTGCTGCTGTGATGGAATTGAAACCACCATTTTTTACCCCGAGGTTATACTCTGGCATTGTAGCAAACAATGAAAGTAATTTTACTCCTTGCGTGAAATCATTACATTTACTCTTTTATTACTACCAGCCAAGTCCCTTACACCATGTTATCATTTTCTGTGCTCTTCACCATGCTCATACTTAGTAGTTAGGCCAGATAATCATTAGCCTGCTAAAACAAAGGATGCTATTATCTCTTTGCAAAGGAGAAAGGGGAAAGTAAGCTCTCATCCTCCAAAGTTCCCTGAAATTCCTGTTACCCTGTGGGTCAGACTTGCAGACCTGTGCATTAATCTGATCTGATGTTTATGTTATCCTGGATGCCAGTTCCTGCAGCTGTAGGAGAGGCATCTGCAGTGCTCAAGAATAATTACGCTTACACTTGCCAGGTTTATGAGTCTTGTCTCATGTTGGTCTTTGGTGTCAACTATGCAGCACAGCAAGGCCCAGTCTCCTCTCCTCTTCACCACCACATTTTTAGCATACTTGGCTCCTGAACAAGCACAGAAAAGCTCTTTAGACTTTTAGGGGACTTCTGCTCAAAGGTCTCCAAACTCACTCAAAAAACCAAGCAGATTCCTCACAGTGTCCACAACCATAAACCACCTAAATGAATACATCAACCACCTTTACACTAAGTACAGCTGTACCAATACAACTAAAGCTGATCTACACAAGTAACACAGATACATGCTCTAAATGTATATGTACCGAACAATTTATCTCTGCAGAGATGCTGGGAATAGCCTGGACCAAATACAGATGCCATTATGCTGGCAGAGCAACAGTCATGCCAGGACTCACACAAGCCGGACTTCTAATGGCCATGCAGCAATTATTACAGTACAGTATTACCCCTTGCAGTCATAACTACACTGGTACAAAAAAGCCTACATGCAGACCAGGCATTAAACCAATTTAGGGAGCCTACACAAGGGATTGTTGCTGTTTAATTACACAGCCATTTAAATCAATTTGTTTAAATCACAACTTAAGACCTGAAATAATTTTTTGTTACCTGCATGCATGCTGACCTTGTAAATTAAGTCCCTGACTTTGACAGCTCACTCTTCCAAGCTAGTTCATTATGCAAGCAGCAAACAAAAAGCAGCAGGGTAAACGCTTCTGTTTTGGTGGTTTAAGGAAACCAGAACAATTCATAGCAACTCCGGATAACACTGTAGCAAACTGATATTAACAGTGAAGGGCGGTGTTGCATTGTAGTGGCCTGTGAAAAACACCAGACTTGTCCTAGAAATTTAACTCCATTTTCATCCTCAGTGATTTGCCACCACCACTAGAAAATGTGCAAAATCCATTACAAGTTGTAATAAGCTTCAAGACAACTTAGCTCGTTCTGTAACAAAGAAAGTGTATAAAACAATGTATTTAGTAACTTGGAGGTTTCACCCTCTCCGTCAGGAGTTGTGCATGACTTTATGTCAGGACTCACACAGCAAATCTCTGCTGTGTAGCATCAAACTCAGGCATGAGAGGTCTGTAAGGAAAAAAAAAAAAAAGAAAGAGAAAAAAGACATAACAGTGGAAAGGTCAAAAAAATTTCCTTCCTTCCAACTTATCTGCACATCCCTCCTTAAGTCCCCTATTATTTAATACTTTTTTCCAAAATGAACAACACAAGCAGGACACAAGTACTTCATCTGCGGAGCTGCCACTCAAAAGTTCACTGTCCTCTACTAACTCCACTGAGCTCTCAGCAATACAAGTCCCAACGCTTAGAAAGATAACAAAGTCATGGAGAAAAGGTCTCTTGAAGAAGTGTCATGGCAGGTGTTATGGTGACAACTGTTTGTAGTAATGAAGGCATAAAGCTGCTCAAAAAAAGAGCCTAATAATAAAAAGATCTGCTTTCTGCTGTTTCCTTTCCTACAAGGATGCAATAATTTATTCCAGATGTTAAACAATTACAATACGTAGCCTGGGCACACCTCTAATTGCCTTTATCAGGACTTTTTCTCATCTTCTCCTAGAAAGAACCTATATTACAAGTGTGGCATGGTTGTGCTATTGAATCAAAAAATAGTTACACAAGATGTGGTCTACATGGCATTCATTCTACCAACTGCACAAGAGAAATACAGAAGGTTGTCCTCACTAGTACAGCTACAGCCCTATGCCTACTTCGTTCATGGGAGATGATTTTACTATTTTCAGCTCTTTCCTACTAAACAACACCATTCAAATCTTTGTCAGCCACACTTAAGAGAGTAATCTAGCTCTTTCAATCATTTTCAACACCAAAGCAAGACATTATGGCACTGTTAATGCCAGTGCACTGCTGTTAACAGTGCTGTTAGCGATGCCCTGTCAGGATCTGCCACAGAAACATCACTAGAGTGCATTGATCTTAGAAAAGCTTAGAACTCCCTGACCACAGATGCCAGGAAAAAGAGCAGCATTTGCCCCACTGCAAGACCAGAACCGTACATGAATAGTGTTCAAAGGACAGTCAAATAGATATGCCTTAAGAACCTACCTACATAGATGAAAAACAAGACAAAAATCTGACCCATGTATTTAAAAGAAAGTCAGATTTGTCATCAAAATATCACAATCCTGATGATGGGCTATGCAGTGGCAGAGGGCAGCGTCACCCTCACTGATCCTGCACCAAAGGTCCAAGCCACCAGCACCCAAACAGCTGGAAGGAGAGCATCAATATTCTGGTATTCCATTGTTCTGTTTAAATCCCAGGAAGAAGTGGGGCAAATGTAGGCGCTGGCATGCATTTGTTTAGTACAACTCGCCTAAAGAGCTCCATAACCTCTAATAGAGGAGAACAAAACTTTAAGGACCTTAACTTTCTAAACTGAGAGTGCTGCTGCTTTCTGCATCTCTACAGTCTGCAGCTGAGTGGGCCCAAGAGTTTCATCCTGTCCTGTTTCAGCTGCCCGCACTGGTCCAGAGACAACAATTTGTCTTTGCAGCCTTTGGGGATCCCTGAGGACAGGCACTCTGTTTCAAAACAGTGCAGAGGGGACTGCAGCAACACAAACTGACTCAACCAGACACAGGATAACAATTGTGGTCTTTATGCCTGATGCAGATTAATACAACCACTTCAATTATAACTGGCTGCTCCTTAGTCTAAGCAAATTTCGGTGCATGTCACCACAGGACAAGCTCAGTGCCTCTGTACCCAGTATGGTCCAACTAATTGTTCCACTGTAACAACAGAACTGCTGATTGCTTTCAGACAGAGAAGAACAACCAGACAGAACAACTGGGGAAAATGAAAGAAGTAACTTTAATTTGAAAGCAGAAAGGAAACAAGGGGGTTGCTTAGTTTGGGGGTTTTTTTTCAATTGTTTTTTGGTTTTAACAAGTATGTAGACAGTAGTCTTTACCTTAGCAGTCTTGGAGGCCTAATCCCACAGTATCTCTGTAGGAATTTTACTGGAACACCATTGGAATTGAAAGTCTGCAGTACTGAAAGGTCAATGGAAGAGCTGGCACCATTTTCTGTGGTATATCATCATCACTCAAGTAGGAGGAAGACATGCAACTGCTTGCCAGGAGACTCTTCTGACTTTTTTAAGCATGTAAAAAAGGCACCAGTCTTTGCTAGCCTTGCTGATTAAAGATAGACTTCATTTGACTTTTGCAATAAGATCACCATAATTCACATTTAATATGCTACAAAGTCATCTGCCTTTCAAGTACAAGAGCACATTCTGCTGAAAGTCACTGCTCTTAACTCAAATTTAAACCCAATGCTGCAGAACAGATATTACATTGCTATTAATAATAAATAATCATGATAACATTTTCCCTTCATGGAGCATCTCACTCTAAAGGAACCTAACCACTTCACAAATTCTGGATCAAGTTCTACAACCCCAAAACCTCTGCCTGATGCAGAGGGGTACAGAGGAACACAGAAATTAGAGATTGCATCAGATTTCTAAATTACTTCTCTGGACCTAATGTTCCTCCCACTTCATGAGTTGATCCAGAGATATATTGTTAGTGCTTTAATGACGGGTTATAAAAAAACACTATCCAGATAGCCAGTCTGTACTGCAAGCCTCTGCAATGACTGGGATTCCTGGAAAGGAGTGGATTTGAGCACTACTACGTATATTTCTCTCTAAAGATTCTCCCCCATGACCCCGGTCAAGCAGAGAAGCAGCATTGGTCAGCTAATAAATTTAAGTGCTCCTTAAGGGGAACAACCGATGGAGTACTAGGAAAGTCATGATCTGTATAAGCTCTGGGCAGAACAGACTCTTACCCTGCACTACAATAATATAAACATTGTTGCAAACACATGCAGTGAATATTCAGCATACAGCTCAGTGTTCCTGTCCTTAACATAAAATGGAAGAGTAAGCAAACCCACTGTAAATAGAATTAAGGGTAATATCTCAAGGGACATGCTTTTTAAAAACATCTGGCATACTCGATTCTTCCCAAAAGCAAAACATTTGCTCCCGAGAAATGCGTACACTGACACAAGGCACACAAATGTCTGCGCTTTCCCTTTCAACAACATTGAGATGAAGTGTTATTGAGGACTTCTCAGCATGAGATGCAGTAAGTCACTTCACCTGATGTGGCAGCTATTTAGTCACACAGGGCAACTATTTCAGTCAGGATCTGAAGAATGTCATATTTAATTGAAGAAGGGGGAGGGATTACACTGTGAAAAGTCATGTCTTGACAGTTTTGAACTAGGTGGAGGGTCACATCATATTGTCTGTGCCAGAAACTCTTCTGATGCTTAGCACTAACAGGCACTCTGGTGACATATTTTTCTCCTGTATGTAAACACATCTCCCATGCCCCATCAGACTGAGATATGACTGTATTGCTGATGCATTCAAGCAGGAGAAAAGCAGACACTTCTATCAAACTTGTCAAACTCAGCAAGAAGGGAAAAATGCCCTTACAAAACTCTAGGACTATTTTATATGCTTACGTAAACAGACATTGATCTTTTTTGACCATCAAGCAGCAAATCAGACAGGACATTAGTTTTGCACTATGTTACAGGGAACAAGTACCAATAAACAAAAGAGCCCCTGAGTAAGCAAAAGAGACTGGAGGCAGGAAAGAGAAAGGATTGACCAGCTCTGCTCTGGAGAAGCAAACAAGGAATTCAATTCCTTTCACACAGAAGTGACAGAGGCCATCAGCATATTTCACATATGTGGTTTCATTCACATACAGAGTTTTACCTGTTCTTACGGTCATCATCCCAACTACTCTGGTTTCAAATTCTTTCTTGAACTTGGGCTGTTCAAGACTTTTGCCCAACACTGATCTAGCTCCTGAGCCATACTGACTCAAACCTAGATTAGGATCCTGTTTCTTACAGAGATGAGCTGCAATGGCTTAGAGGAAAACCTAACAGGGCAAATTTATAGTCATATTTTCCCCATTTGCTCCCCAAAACAGCTTCCAGAAAGCCACAGCCTGGGTACTTCCTCAGCTGAAGAGGAAACACATTTGTGTTTTAATAGTGGTTGATGAGCTCATGTGCCAAAAACACATATCAAGTAGCAATACATCTATGTATCAGAAGTACCAGTGAAAACAGAGCAAATGAGTTTTTCCCATCATATGGTCTGAATTAAACACAGCTGCAGGGACACCTGCTTCACCCCACCTTCACCTCCAGAGTCTGCATCAGAAATAGGCTAGAGTGGATTTGAATACACCACAAAATCACAGTGTAAATTCAGCTCTAGATGGGTGACAGAAACACCACCAACTGTTCCCTCAGGCTTTTACTCTTTAATAATGAAAACTCTCCAAATGAAAAGACAGCTTTGGGCAACAAGCCAGCCTAAAATAAAATGCAGGTACAGAAGAAAAGTTGGTTACTGTATCTTCTCAGGCCAAATATGCCTCCTCTCATATGGGAGCCAGACTTGGATATATTAGAGAATAACTCATGACTTAACTTTTTCTACTGCCACGCTGGACATTATATTTAGAGCTCTTAAAGCCTCCACCTATGAGTAAAGCCATTGTTAACCCTATGTCCTATCACTAGCTACTGCATGTTTCTTGTGTGAAATAGAGACCAAAAAAAAATCAAGACAAGGAAAAAAAAAAGAAAGACCCACATCTTTTTCTTATCATAGTAAGGAATGTTGTTCCGCTTTCCTCAATCTATACAGTAATGTCCCCGCTTACCAGAGGCTTTTGAATGCAGTTACATTCATTCCTTTAAAACACAACATTCAGTGATTAAAACAAAACACTCACTCCAAGGTACAGCAGTTCTCAAGCCATGAAGCAAAAGCTGAGCCAGGGAAAAGCTGCCACAGCAGATATATTCCTCTGAGCAGTCAGAGAATCACTGCTCTAGCCCCCTGCTTTCATTTTTACAGGTCCAATGCTTGAATTACCAAAAAAAAAACCCTACAAAAACAACACAACCAAAAATCCCCCATAACAATCAAACTGTAAAAATTTAACTCTGAAATAGACAAAGGAAGAGTTATTTACAGTCCAACAGGTATCTCGGTAAATAGCAATCCTCTAAGTAATATGTTAAAAAAAATTATCACGTTGCACATTATCACCTTGTAACATGTTTAATCCCTGCTTAATTCCATGCATTTTCACCTACATTTCACTGCCCCTGCAACATACAAATAATGACCTTTGAGGAGCAGGAACAAACGAAATTAACTACAGGTGAAAGGGAACTGAGAATGGTACAGTACTAATGAACAGGGAGAAAAATGCCCTTTTTTCCCCCCTCCTCTCCAGACTGTTGCTAGCAGCAAGTCATCAGTAACATCTCAGCTACATCAGCTGTCAGCATAATTCATAAACTCAGCGCAAGTTTGGGAACACATTTTTTTTCTTCTTTAGCTGCAAATATTGAGAGAGGGACAAAATCTGGTATCACTTTAAGCCCTCCAAAAAAATTACATCAACTGCATTTCCTTATTGTTTCAGAAATTATTTCATACCAGATGTCTTGTTTCTGCATGAAAAATCATGAGACTCTACCTCAAAGAGCAGGGAAGCCAAGGCACTTCCATGAGCAACACCTGCAGGAAAGCATGTCACAGGAAAACTGATGCAATTGTCACTGAATTCATGTGTCAAACACAAAACCTTGTTACCTTGATTCTGCATGTTATTTATAGGATACATTTTGTGGGATACATCTTTCTACATTACTAATTCATTTGTTTGCTCTGGGAAGCAAGTCAGACTTCTGCTGCAGGTGTTGTACCTTGAGGAAAAAGTCAAGTGCATTGTAAAAGACAAGCAAATCCTCTGACTCAAAGACAAGCACTTACAAGTATGGAAAGTAACACTGAGCAAGGCTTCCAGGAAAATGCTTGCACGGTATTTAAGGCTTTTTAGGTACCATCTGAACTCCCTAAACCATTCATTTCAGAGGTGGAAAACACTGGCTGGCTGTGATGTTAGCAGTATCTGAATGGTAACTTATTCCAATGAGGACACCACTAGCAATGTCGTATCACTACATGCCACACAAATTTATGGGGCCAAAAAGCGATAACCATCAGCTTCCAGAGCCAGACCAGCCACACAGCCTCGCCACTCTCAGCCATGACTCACACAACACTTCCCACCACTTTCACCCTTCCCCATCTACAGTCGCGGGGACAAATTACTCCCGAGGTTACTCCCGCTAAAATCCATCGGAAAACGAGCGTTAAGGAGCACAGATAAGAAAACTGAGAACACAGAGCTCAGGCTTGGAGGAAGACAGATGCTCGCACCAGTACGTGCCTACTTTCTCGGTCCCCCCTTCCCTTTGTACGTGATCTTAATTAAACCTCGGGTGTAAAAAGGTTTCCTCCGCTCTCGCCGTTTCCTGTTTCCCTCCCCTGGTTTGCAGACGGGGGAGATGAGAGCCAGCACATCCTAGTCCCCACCACTCGAGCAGCGTGGGTTCTCCCACGCCGGCCGCGATGCTCGGTTCCCCACGCCCCTGCGAGGCGCCGGCCAAACGCGCGCAGGATAGTGATTTTTCTTCTTTTCCCACAGATTCTACCGTCACACGGATGACACCCGCTCCCTCCCACGCTGCGTGGGCCGGCTATCAGGCCCGGCCATGCCCAGCATCCTCGGAGGGGCGGATGCCTCCCACCGGGGACCACACCGGCGGCGACCGATGTCGCAACCGGGATGCCGCAGCGACATCCCCCACCTCTACCGGCCCCCTCGGCCAGCCACAGCGGGTAGCGCTGAGCATCCCCTCCAAATGAATGGGGAAGGAGAAAGGGTGTGGGGAGGATGAAGCAGAGGGAAAACTCCGCGTTGAGGCGGGGTTTCATTTTATCCAGCCCGCGGTTAGCTGTACCCGGAGCGGGATCGCCCACCCCTCTCCTCCCTGGTCGCCCCCCACTCACCCAGGGTCTTGACGGCGACCTGACGGGTGAGCGGCGGCGGCAAGTTGACGCAGACCAAGTCGACGTCCTGGTGCAGCAGCACCTCGTCGATGCGGCTGGTGTAGAATGGGACGCTCATCTCCTTGGCCAGCTCCTCCGCCTCCTCCGGTGTCCGGCCCCACAGCGCCTTCACGGCGAAGCCCTCCGCCTTCAGCAGCGGCACGATCACCCGCGCCGTCAGGCCGGTGCCGAACACCCCCACCCCGGGCAGCATGGCGGCGGCGGCGAGGGGCGAGGCGGCACGGCGAGGAGAGACGCTCCCTCCTTCCCTCAGCGCCGGCCGGGGCGGCGAAAGGCAGCCGCCAGACGAGCGGGAGAGGAGAGCAGACCTCGCTGGCTGCTGCTGTCGCCGCCACCACCGGGGCCGGGACCAGCCGCCCCCCNGGCCGGGACCAGCCGCCCCCCGCCTCAGCAGCGCCGCGGCCGCCGGCTGCCCCGCCATGCCCGGATCATCACACACGCCCCCCACTGAGGCACCGACCGTCTTCCCTTAACGAACAAACAACCGGCCTCACCCGGCGCAGGAAACAGCAACAGCAGCGCGGAACGCAGCGCCTCTTCTCTGCTATGGTCGCCGCTGGCGCCCGCTCGCCGCGGGGAGGGAGGGGCCTCACTGTCACCTCCCGGGTGCTCCTGCCCCACCATTGGCCGCTGC
>VZTY01010305.1:0-27537 GCA_013400935.1 Turnix velox | reverse complement strand
CCAGGGTTATTTCCCCAGAGCCTGGGGCCTGCAGGCGTGGGGTGGATGGGTGCGGATGGCTGCGGGGAGGACTACGACGAGACCGCGGTTTGGCTTTTTATTTAAAGCTTCCTCGTCTTCCTTTCCACAGCCCCCCCCGGTGAGGGGCAGGTTCGGTGTGGGGTGGTGACTTGTGGGGTGTGCGGATAGAGTTTCTCCCTCTGTTTGCACCCCCGAAGGCTGGATTTGCCCCGGCGGTGTTTGCCCTCCCGCTCCCGTGGGGAGTCGGGTGCTGCGGCCCCCGGGGCACCGGCCCCGCGTTCTCTTGGCCCAGGATGGCGGGGCTGGGGCGAACAGGAGGGTGCCGGCAGTCCCGTGGGCTGGCACCCGTAGGGGTGCGGGTCCCGTTGCTCTCACTCGTTTGCACGCGCGGTCTCCCTCCCTCTCGCTCTATCCCTCTCTCTCTCCTCTTCTCATTTGAATAATGTCTAATTCGGGGAGGTTTATATTATTGAAATGGCCGCCTGGCTTTCCCCGCCTCTCATGTTTAGTAATTCAGACCTTTAATAACAGCCACTCAGAGCCCAACGCCGTGTTTATATTTTACATTCGCCCCATGTGCTTTTGTGGTTCAATATGATTCTTCTTTCTCGCTCTCTCTCGCTTTTTAAAAAATTTCTTGGCAACCCACAGGGCCCCAAGATCAAACCCAGGCTGTCTGAGGAGAGGAGGGGGGAGAGCTAGGCCCTGGCTCCTCTGGCAGGCGCCTAGGCCTCACTCTCTGCTGCTTGATTTATTTACTAATAACCAAAATGACCCCCCCATCTCCATTCTACCCCTGCCAGCAAAAACAAAACCCTCCTGGGGCTTGAGCAGCATCAGATCTGCTCATAGATTCTCAAACACTCATGTCTTTTAAATAAGGAGCTTATTTTTAATTTATAGCAACTCATGACTGTAAAGCTGTTCCTTTTATATCTACTTTTCAGAGGCTTGGGCATTTTTGGTCCCTTTGTCCTTGATTCTTTTCCTTAAAGGAGAGTTGCTTCTAATTTATGTTTCCTGGCGCTGGGAGCTATAGAAGACACACTCAAAATCTGAACAGCTTTCCTCCTCCTTCTGAACACAAACAGAATTGAATACATTGAAGATAATCTTATTCACCTTCTTTTTGCTTAGTGTGGATGCAGTTTAACAGTGCAGTGTGTCAGATGCTTTTGTTGCTGCTTGTGTGTTTGACTGTTCTGGGTTGTTTTTTTCTTCTCTTTCATTTATATTGAGCTTTCAAGACAGAAGACATTATTACGCAGTATGGGATCTAGGAAGAAAGATAAAGTTTTCTGTGACTGTACTGTGTGAACACCAAGTGAAAATTGAAATTAATCCTCTTAAATTGTCTGAAGTAATTCAGTTTTAAATGAAAGATTAGTCTACTTAAAGAAGTCAGTTTTTTTATCAGAAAGAAGCAACAAATAATTAAAAAATTTGCAGAGATGAGTTTCAGATAAATATGTAGATTTTAATTAGTGACCATTGTTTTCACCCTGTGGAGAAAAAAGACCCCACAGCAGGGTATTTCAAAGTACTAATGCCAGATCAGCATGTAAACATTGTTATAACAAACATGACTGGGAAGAGTTTTCATATGCACAGGGTGTATTTTGTAGTTTGGTTCTAAATTTAATTTGTCACAAAATACTATGCTGCAGCTAATGAAAAGGTTTTTTATTTAAAAAGTAATGATTCAAATAATTTGTCCTTTTTCTTCACTCTCGGTGAAGACGGGCCTTGAATACTAGAAGAAGAAAATCTGTGGAAGCAGTAATGAAACTATTCAGGTGACTGTTTCACAGACCAACAGCACAAGGCTGGCTGGACAAAAAGCAGTAATATGATTTCATGCCTTAAATAGCATATGTTTCTGCACTCGCTTCACAAGATGTGGTCAAGCCGATGATGTCATTGGCCAGAGGACAAGGTGCCGTTAATTTGATTTATTGACCTGGGGTGAGGTGTAGCACTGAAACCTTCTCATAGGGAAACCATTTATCTGAGGACAATTTCCTTTATAGCAGCAATTTAACCACTGCTGAGACTGTAGATATTTTATCCAGCGTGATAAAAATGAACGTTGTATCTTGCAAACAAAATTTCTTTGTCACTGACATTTTAGTAATTTTTATAGAATGGAATACTGGACAGTGGCCTTGTGCAGTTTTATAGCCAAGCTAGGGTTTATAACTCTGAATTCAGGTATGTACATGCCAAAATATGTATGTATTTCTCTCAAGAATTTGTGTGGCTGTGTTGTTATAGCTTAAAATTTTACTTGAACATGATACGGATAGAAATATGCCCTCGCCAGTGAAGCCCATGGGTAACATTTGTGGGAATCCTCTTTTTTTCAAACCCCGGTGTCATCTTCACTTATTGGAAGGTGTTGAGACTGATGCACGGGCATTATTCCTTAGTCTTGAGTGAGGAATTCTGTGTTAGTTTGTCACTGAAGTGTGTCAGATTTTAAACTGCTTCTTGGACCTTCCCTATTAAGCGATGTGTGAAAAAATAAAATAAACTTTTTCTTTCCTCTGAACTACCTACCTTAGGTGAAGGTGAAGGGTCATGCTTCCTAATTCTTACCATGTGAATAGGTTCTCCTGTATTGCCTGTCCTTTCAGCTTTTATTTTATTAGGGGCGGAAGGAAGAAAGCTTGTCCTCCCCATGAAATGGTTCCACTGCCTGATTACCTCTGCAGTTATCAAGGTGGCTTTGTCTGTTTTGGTTTTTTTTTTTTTTTTTTTTTTTTTTTTTTTTTTTGTCTATAATTTTCAAAATTGACTAAACTTACTGGTTTAACAGCTGACTGGAAAATGGGTGAAGCTGTGTCAGTGGCCATGCTGCTCTGTGTGGAACAGAATTGGGAAGGTTTGAGCCAGTATTTAGATTTCACAACTAAAGAAGCTAGAGCTTACTCTATGCTTCCTAGGAGGAAAGAAGAGGGAAGACTGAGCTTCCCAGCTTGTCATTTTAAGAGGGGAAAAAATGTGCAGTTTGTTGCTGCTAACAGTTTCTCATAGATTAGACTGCAATAATAAGCAAGTAAGTGTTAATGCTGACTTCCTGATGCTGAATGTGAATAGCTGCTGAATGCTTGTCTTAGCAGCTAATGGTGATGATGTCTGAAGTTGCCTCACTTGATGGAATCAGTGAGGTATCCTTCAACTCCATCTGTTAAACCTGGGAAGCAACAACATATTCTGCGTTAGGAATCTCTTAGGCTGTGTGAAGAAGTGTTCTTCCCACTGCTGCTCAATTGTAATCCTGCATTCCTCCAAAAAAGTGAGATTTTGAACATCGTTGTCAATGGTTCTCAGATTTCAAGGGTAAATTCCACATTTGGAGCAGCGTGATTTGCTGGTTTTTGTATGACTGTTCTCTGTTCTGAAAGAATTTTGGGGTAGATGGCTTTGGTCTGTGCCGTCTAGGACGTTTTTGTTCAATTGATCTGTCATTCATCATCTTTTTGTTAAATGGTGTTTATCTCCTCCATTGACATGTTGATTTTCTGTCCTGTGTCTCTGTCAAATTTGCAGGAGCTTTTTGTAGCATGCAGTGAGTTTTCCTTCACTCAAATGTCGGTGCCTGTGGAATTCAAGACTTCAAACTATTGTTTATATACAGATCTGATCAGTTAATTTTCTTACTGTTTTTCCAGTATTATCTAGTGTTCCCCTCTAGCTGTTGTCCATAGGACAGTAATCTCATTACTGATATTTTATATAGCTGACAATTAGGCAGCCTCTGTTACTTGCAGGTAGAGTTGTATTATTTTTATCTCAAGAGAATCAATGGCTGTCTTATATGACATATGTATTTTCAGTCTGTGTGACAAAGCTGTTGTCAAAAGGAGATGTTGAAGAAAATTAAGTATGACTTGAGTGTTCCCTTTGTGATATGCTTGATTTGGGTGCTTAAGCTAGTATGTGAATGTGAGATCATCTCATGTTGCTGGGTAGGCTTGCAACTCTGGCTGTTTATTGTTGCAGAGGTTTGCTTCTATGTTGACAAATATCCCCACCCCTTTTTCTGTTGTGTTATGCACAGGCCAAGTTAAGCCTGAGATTTGTTGGGCTGAGTGAGGGATATAAATTTAAGGAATGATACTGGTCTTGATTACCAAGAATTAAGTAATTGCTTATATTTCACTTGAAACTGACAATTGCTGATCTGAAAAAGAACATGTGCACAGATGTATTTTTCTGTAGTTCTTTCATTACATTTCTTGAATTGTGTGAATAGGCCCTGGTGATGCTTTGTGTGCACTTGCTTTTCTCTGTAGAAAAGGAAGTAATTACTTAAGATCTCAGTATTATTTCTTTATGTAATTTCTTATTTCACAGCTTGCTGTGAAATATCTACATTTGTTAGCGTAACTGTATTGTAAATTACGAGCTCTATGGTGCATTGCAAAGTCTTTCCAAAAGGAGGGTTTTTTATAGACTGCTGCTGGCTAATTGAATTAGTTTAGGATTAATAAACATCACAAGTGAGTGAGGAAGTGTTGGTTTGTTATGGAGGATTTACTGGGTTCCCGTCCTGAGCTGGTCACCCATTCTGCTGGATTAAATCGGTAATGGGAATTGCAGAGCCCATTTTTCACAGAGGTGTTGCGGGGGAAAAAGTGTTTTGTAATCTTTCTAAAAGTAAGAGTACTGTGATTTTTCTGCTTTTATATGTAATCATCCAAGCCTGTGCTTAGGTTACACTTTGCTTAGGATCTTTCAGTGCTGGTACTGTTCATGTATTCTCATCTGCCATGAAGGCCTCCTGTTGTAAAGGCAGATTACTGTCAGTTCTAACTACAATGTGATGTAGATCTGCTGTAGGGTATGCGGTTCAATGACAGTTTAAATCAGTCCAAGCCTGTCCTCATCTCCCTGTGTGTTCCTGCCCCCTTCTCTGCACTGGTGCAGATGCTTACTTGATTCCTTTGCTCAGCTAGTTCAGGGAATTAAATTGGCAGAAAGCAAGCCTTACCAAATATAATGAAGGGTTTTCTTGTTGGTTTGGCTCTCTGAACTGGCTTACAATAAGATTAGGCGAATAGCAGTACCAATCAAGGAGGGGAACAAGGAGCACGTGTTGACCCAAGTCTTCTCATGATTTCATTCTCTCTGATGGCTTTCCTGTTGGCATGAATGGGAACTCATGCTCTCAGCCATGTAATCCTACCAATTACATGGCACCTTTCCTGGCCCTTACTTGTTTCCAGTATGCTCTAGCTTAACTTGTTAACCTGGTGAGAAGCTAGTCCCAGATAATTTTCAATATTTGGTTTGTGAGTTGAAATTGGCTCAACAAAGGCTTTTAAGTGCTAGAGAAAGGACAGAATCATGTGAATGAAAGTGGAGGAAAGGGAAAGAAAGAAGATAAATGCAGCTTCCTTTTTTCAGAAACAGCAGCAAGCATTCTAGGCATTTTGGTTAGCTTAGTTGTATTATGTAGCTTTGCATTTAGATTGACATAAACCACTGTGAAACTACTGTTGATCGAGTTGATGAACTGCAGTTCATGTGAAATGGTCCTGACCCAAGGGAAGCAATGAAAATGTGTAGTCATGGGCACTATGCTGCACCTCCTAATTTCAGCAGCAGGCTATACATAGACACTGAAGCAAGCAGTGTAACTGCGCCTTAGTAAATGAGTAGCTTAGAAACTAATAGATGCTGGAAATTTGGTGTGGTTTGTGCTGTCACATGTATGATTGCATTAATGGTAACCATGGCAGAAAGGCTTAAATAGAAATGGTGACTGAAACCTTTAAATGGTTCCTATTATTTTAGTGCCGCTTTAAGCGGGACAGCTCTCTAAAAAGGACAGTGGCTCAAAAGGGCATACTGGCCAAAGTACTTGGGAAAGTACAGATACTGTTACTTCTGCTCAATTTTGGACTGATAGCCCTGTGAAACAACCTTTAGAAAAAGAAACCATAAGAAAACCCAAGCATAACTGCTTCAGTCATTTAATGCAATCACTCTGAGACAGATTTGTCTTTTCTATAAATCGTGATACTGTGACAAGGAATTATTTGCTCATCATTCCTTTTATTCTTTTTCTTCCCAGAAATCAGATTTGGCTGTATAGAAATGAAGTAGCATATTTAGCATGTTTGACAGTGTATGACAAGGCATGGAGTTTTGGAAGACATGAACAACTAAGTTGCTTAAATAGTAAATACAGTTGAAGACTTAAAAATAAATGTAGAAAAACCTGTTGAATCAGTTGAGAGATGTAGCTTGATTCTTTTAGCTTTGCTCCTTTAAGAGCTGTTAGGAAGCCATCCTTTTTGCAGTGAGCTCCTTCACTATTTGTTCTTTTTGTCCTTTTGATGATTCAGTTTTATTTGAAAAATACCATGTGACTTAGTAATTTGTGCCTGACCACACCAGTGTGAAGTTGTAGCTTTATAGTACTTGGATATAGCTGAGGGGGAGGACTGTGCTGTGAATACAGGTAGAAATGACTCAGATGTTTGAATCACTAATTTCTAAATTATTCTTGTTATTTCTTACAGTCTACCAAATGAGAAATGAGATTCAGATTTCTTCCAGGCATGCTGTTGCAAAGATGCCTTTCTAATTATTCATAATTTTGTCTCTTACCTAATAATATTCAATAAGTTATCTCTTTTGTTTGAATTTTTATATGTAGATTTAAATAGATATTTGCATTTGCTTATTTTTAAGACTGGAGAGGTATAGATATGCCAGGAAATACCACCTACCTTTCTTGATGATTCTTCTGAGAGTCTTTGCCACTCCATCCTCCAGTGGATGCACAGATGGTTAGGAAAAAGTGCCAGAAAGTGTGGGCTGGAAACAGTTTCTTCTAGGTCTGATAGCAATAGAAGACAGTACTGCTTTTTACTCTTGGAGTTTCCCGTTTCCCAGGATCTGTAGCTGCATTCTGCCTATTCGGGTACTATCTAAAGCCATTTCAGTTAAAATTAGCCGGGTTAGTAAAGATTGTGACTTAATCTGCCTAAAGGAGCCCAGATAGTTCTGAGGGGTCGACTGAGTTGCTTTGTCATCATACTTGAGGGTGCAGTTCATGTTACACTTAATCCAATTTAAGGGTGGGTTACTGCCAAAAGAAGTGGGAACATAAGCAGGAAGAGTACTGGGGGACATTGCTCTATGGGCTATTGTCTGTTTTGACAAAGCCTGTGTAAAGCTATGTCCTATCTTCTGGGTTGGGATTGTGTAGAGAATATGGAGGTAGGAAGGCAAAGGGAGCAGTAATTTTCCACTTGGAGCATTTATTTCTGAATGAGGGTATTTGTTCTCAACGTCAGAAAGGCACAGTACTTTTCAAGCCATATTGAACTTTCCAATGGTACTTTTCAGTTTTTATTGAATTTATGTTGATCTGAACTGCACTGCCTAAATTGTAATTTGAGTATTCCCAGTATCTCAAGTGAAGCATGCAATTTACAAGTAATTTCCCTTAAAGGGACTTTATCGTAAGGTTATCTTGCTGTTCATTTAGGTCAGAATATACTTACTTAGAGAGCTTATGGCAACAAAACTAGCTATATTTAGGGACTTATGAGTATTTTTCAGAACAATTGAGAAGTTCTCTATCCTTATTCATTCTGAAGTCTACTAGCTTCTGACTTCAAGTCAGTCATACTGTCTCCCATGTCTAGTTGTTCGACTCACATTATTGCTGACATTCATCCTTCTACTGTTTTACTGCCAGTACAACTTGTCTTTGGTTAGAATGGGTAACTTTCTTGCCAAAGTAAGAAAGAAGCCATCAGCTGCCAGGCTGCACCGCTGCCCATCAAATTTTGCCAGCCAGTGCCCTAGAAAAATTCAGTAGCAGCAGTTATAGAGCAGACTTCTAGTTGGAGCTCTGAAATCTCATCAGACAGAAAAGTGTGAACCATAACCCTTACAATTTTCCGAACTTGATTTTACGGAGTTTTACAGAAAAAAGGATATTCTGAAGTTTCAGAATTTTTTTAGTATATCTGATCTTAAACAAATCTTTGCTTAACCCTTGTTTTTTCTTTTGGTCAGTACAAGGTTGTACAAAGAAGGACTAAGCATGTAGTTCTTCACCTCTGGCTCAGGCAAGTGCTGAGCTGCAAATTCTTGGCATTTGGGAATGTAATCGATGAAACTATCCCTCGGCACTGTTTTTACACTCATTCATAGGTGCTGCTGACTGCTGTTGGAGGAGGGTCACGTTGATCCTTTGTCAAAGCTAGTATGGTGATTTTAGTATTCTCTTTGAAATAAAAACTCCTTCCCGCTTATTTCTCAGTCCATCTTAGTATTTGCATGTAGTTCTTTTCCTATCCTGAAGTGCTCCAGTGCGCTAAAAAGTTCAGGAAAGCTGATGTTCTTCATCTGCTTCGCACATTCCTAGCTCTGGGAAACCATCGAGGGTTTACTCCAAGACTTTCCCTACTAATTTCTAGTATGAAAATACTATCAGGGAACTAGAGCTAAAAGCTTCTTTTGCTGCCTTACTTTGTAGAAGATAAGAGGTTGGGTATTTGAAAATTCAGTCACTGTTACTGCTTGGGGGAAGGATCCACAACTGAGTGAATTCCCTCAACTCCTGAAGACCTGCCGAAGGTCTTGAGCTCATTTGAGAACCACACTATAGAGAGGGACTGCAGGAATTTGTATAGTTGTACAGCTTATTTTATTTCGAGGCTATTCCTTTTCTTATTACAGTGGGAGACAATGGTATTGTAAAGAATGTCTCCTCTCAGTTCTGAGATGTAAACATGCTGTGTTTTATTGTGATATGATTTAATTTGGTTTGAAACCTAGTTGCAAGATAGTTGTACCATATATTGTTCAGTTCAGTGGTACAGAAGCAACTTGTTCCAAGTATGCTGAGGACTTCCAAAAGCCCAGTGCCTTAAAACTTCCCAAGAATGTGCTTCAGGCCTGACTCTGGGAAAAAATGCTTCATTAATGCTGTTCTCAACATAGTTAAAATTGGAAATTAATCTAGCCACATGTTATAAAGATTATTTATTAAAATGTTATAGTATTATAAACAGCTACATCTAGAGGGTATAGTATATATTTAAGTGCTTATGCTGAGGTTTTCTGTAATTGTAAGTAATCAACTCGACAACAGTGGAAAGGATTTGCTTTATAGAAGTTTGAGTGTAAGCATAAGAGTTAAAATAGTTTTTGACTTCTTGTATTTCTTAGCCTTTCTTAGCTTGGTTTGCTGAGGGAGGAAGGACAGGTAACATTTCATTGTGTTACAGTGTGTTTAGTTGTATTTGCAAGTGTTGTGTGTGCTTCTAAAGATTCTGAAATTTTTCGCTTGTTGGTTCTGCTATAGTACTGATAAATGAAAAATAAAAAAAGAAATACTATGTACAGAGTTGAGCCAGCACTTGCATATTCTCATTCCCCTACTTAGTGTTAACATAAGTAAAAGCTAAATGTAGGAGTTGGAAGAACTCTAATTCACAAGTTTATTTTGAAGTTAGATGACAAGCTCTCTAAAGCCTTGAGACAATCCCTGTTTTTCTGTCTAAACTCGGGGAAGATAGATTAACTGATTCCTTAGGCAACTAATATTTTACTCTTTCAAAAAGTGAAATTAACTACAGATATAGTGGTATTTTTTCATGCTTTATGAAGAAGTGGTTTCATACTGTATGGGTTAGAGCTAGAGATGCTGTGTTTACGAATAAGAGAGAAGGTCATTGGCATTTGTCCTGTATTTATGTCACAGGCAGATCTGCATACTGTATAATGCAAACACTTTAAGAAATTCATACTCAGAATCACAGAGAATTTGAGAACTCTGCATTATTGACATAACTTGCTTGAGGCTTTATCAACCTGCTTATCTGAATTCTCGGGGTTTGTGGCAGTTGTATTAACTGTATTTGATGCAATTGGGTATCTGCTTGTACACAAGTTGTCACTGAAGGCAGCATCTGCTCCAAAGATTTTTGAAAACATTGATAAGTTTGTTAATTTCTTAAGTTTACTCCTTGGCACTGAAACATACTCAACAATTTCCTTAGAATATGTTTTGAACTATAGTAATTTCCCAACTACAACTTCATATTGCAGAAGTTTAGTTAAACTGAGGATTTTTGTGATGTCATCATTAAGTACTGATTGTCTTTCTTGGCTATGTGAATTAGTAGAATGTTTAAGACAGAAACATGAGACACTGTTTCTTCGAATCACCTGTATCTGCAACTCCTCATTATACTGTTTGTGTTCTCTGCTTTGTGCAATACTTACTGAGACCTTCAGAAAGAGAGCGAGGTTTGGAGAGGCAGGTTATTTCAGTATTTCTGTGCTGTCGTTTAGGTGTAATTACTGTTCTTGATAGGAGTAGGGAAAATGTCCAACTAAAAAGCATGAAGTCAATGTACAAATGTGGTACTTGTGTTCAATTGGTAACTAGCACAGTTTTGTTTTATTAGACACTGAGTAAACCTGTCAGTGCATCCTGAAACTGTTCAGACACATTGACTAATTACATGTGGTTGTGTGGAAGTGTTCTCTGGTCCATAATTTATGATTTGCTTTTTAAGAACCATTGAGGTAGCAAATAAGTATATATAAAATATAATTGTATTTAAAAAAAAAATTATGTGGCCTGTTTATTAAATTTTGGGTTGAAACAGTATCTTTGGTGCTAATCAACTCTAATGTTAAACTGTGAATCACCAACTTTTCTTATTCAGCAGGTTAATATGAGGAAGTTAATTTTCAGATGCATTTTCCTTCATATGTCTTTGTAATACTGAGTGATTTAGTTCAACAAATATTTGCAATTGCAACATCAAGTGTGGCATTTGTGCATTTGATACTTAACTGCTAAGTCACAAACCTAATTGTGACCTGATAGTCAACTGCTTAGCTTTTGTTTAATTTCTGAAGTTTTTATATTTGTGAATGATGAGAAAATGTGAGTAGCAGATAGCCTTAATGTAAAGGAGGACTGTTTAGAGGAAAAATAATGAGATTTTTTATTTACAAGAGAGCTACTCCCATGCTGCTCTGAGAGCCCTGCAGATTTGCAACATTGCATTGAAAAATGCACAACTTGGTATTGGAAAGCCCTGCCAGGGCAGTCATTAAATAAAAGAAGTTGTGAGGTGTAAATCAGGAATATGTTCTTTATCTATTAGTTCTACTGCTGTGTGATGGTTCCAGTTTGACTGTTTGTCTAGCTTGTTGAAATAAAAACTGGAAAATGGTTTTGTTTTTCTTTGGTGTTTTTGCCCTCTGTTTTCTGTGTGAACAGAGGTTTGTTATATATGACTGCATTCATATGCATAGGAAACTGAAGCACAAAGGGGAGAATTGTTTTGTGCTGCAAAAATTGAGGAACATTGGAGAAAACCACAGTTTTAAAAATTAGACTTTATCATGTATGTACTGTGTGTGTGCATGAGTGTTTAAAAAGTGTCATGCCAGGTGAGCAAAATAAGAGGTATTAAAAAGGCAATTTACTTACAGTAATATCTTATTTCCTGTGTGTTGACTAGATTTGTGTTTGAATAAGAACATTTCTTTTGTGGTAGCACAGGTGCTCCTTGATTCTGCAGTGAAGGCAGTATTCTATGCTTGATACTAGCTAGTTGCCATGGCTACAATTATGATGTCATGAATTCAGTACAGTGACTTCACTGCAGTGTATTTTATCTTTATTCTCAATTTTCTTCAGATCTTGCTAGCAAACCAAAAAGCACCTGTGTATGATATTGTGACTTGTTTATTATGTAATAATGGTGACTAATACGGTCCAGAACTCTCTTGCAAAGTAAACCTAATTGCTGCTTACCTTTAAATTCACCCCCAGAGTCTGGGAAATGAGAGCTTGCTTTTTCAGCTGTATTAGCCTGTGGGCTAAGTTTGCTGACAGGAATGAGGAGGAAATTTTTTTCCCCCCATCGCTCAGATGTGACTTTTTTAATCCGAAAAAAAAAGTGTGAATTTTTAAAACTGAAAATGTGAGAGTACCAGTGTCCTGTTAGGTCTTTTTTCCCAGAATAATTTGTTCAATTCTGCCATGTCTTTCTTAGTCCTATTCTTTTCTGAAGCAGGTAAAATGTTTTCTTAGTCTCTTTTCAAGGGCTTTTAACCTGCAAATTGTACCAGGGAACTTGAAGCCCTTTCCTTCCTTCTTTGGAAATGGTCAGCTGTTTTCTACTCTCAAGCACTTCCTTTTATCACCGGAATGTGCACCTCCATTTCACAGGTAGCTGAGCTAACTGTAGTGCATACTCTTACCCTCTCTTCCATTGCCTTCTGATAGTCAAAGAGAAGTATTTAGCATTTTCCTGATATTTTTTAAGTGATGTGACCTCCAAATATAGGCCCAGTAAAAATGCCAGTGAAAACATTGAGTTTAAATAGCCTGCATTTCTTTTGTTGACATAACTGTGTGTCTGTTTAGAACTGGCTTATTGGCTTAACTCAAAGGTTGCATGAGACTTCATGACTGTCTGACTTTACGTTATCAGTGAATGGCTCTAAGTGTGTTAAAGTGGTATGCCAGGTATTCTTTTGTAAGGTTTCTCTAGTCTTGGCAAGTAAAATGTTCTTCACCTTTGGCTTAGTTTGACAGAGGTAGTTTCTTTGTATGGGTAGGGCCTGAGTATGTTGTAAGTGTGCTGAAAACCTTTCTAGTAACAGGAGAAAATGCAGGGTGCACTGATATCTTCTTATGGCTTACTGCTGCAGTGATCATTTGCATTAAATTGTACTAAGCATATATCAATTTAGGTGAGGTTAGAATTAAATGACCTCTTCATGTTTTTCTTCTGCTCAAGATTGGTGGGGACTTGGAAAGCACCCATTAGCAGTTGTGAGGTTATCACAGAGTGTAAAGCAGATGGAAAACACAACGTGATAATCAAAGTTACAGTTCTCTTTCTGCAGAAAAGAAAAATAAACACCCTGTGTAGCCTGAGATTTATAGTTAGTTGAATTCTGACATCCTGCAACAGGAGTTAAGATTATATGATAGATGTTTTTGTTAATGTGCTCCTACTAGGGAGCGAATTGCAAAATACTGTTACAGTATTGCAAAGTACTGTTACTGTTACCTAAGTGCAGAGGTCCTGTACTTGAAGATTTTCTGGTTTATGTTGGTAGCAGCTGTGCTTAAAATTAGTCACTTTTTGCCTTGATGAGCATAAATGTGCTACTTATGGGTTAGTTTATGTTAAATTTTATATATGCTTTTTTAAATTTCTCGACATTTATATCCTGCTGTAATGCCTGTGCATGTGGAGAGTTAGCTAATTTAAGAGTAATGGTATGTATTGATTGATTATTTGGGGGGAATTTTAACTAGCCTTCTGTAATTTAGGTGGAGTTTTACATTTCTATGAATTTCTAAACATTGAGATTTTTTCTGAACTTGTAGATTTTCAAAATGCGATTTGACACATTGCTAGAAATTCTCAGCTATGCTCCCTTTCCCTCAACAGGTTGTATCACATGATCTTTTGAGATCCCTTCCAACCTGGCCTAGTGCAAAATTCTGTGATTAAGCTCTTGGAGGGAATAACTGCTTTCTTAATGACAAACTGACATAACTGTGCATGAAAAATTACTAACTCAGATCTCTAGCTTTTAGTCTGTCACATGGATATTAAATCTTTCAGTTCCCAGCAGTGTATACATGAACAAAAATGTTGCATTTAGAGAAAGTAGTATGGCAGTTAATGTCAGGATGAGTATATGTGGAATTTAAACCTCTGGACTGCAAGTGTCCTGGAGATGCAGATTCTTCTGAAGAAGTAAAAGGGGAGCAAAAGAGGGTTTTTTTTGAATGCTAAAGAAAAGTGATCACCTCTACAAAACTATGGCATGTAAAAAAGAAAGAAAGCTTGGAATGGGAAAAAAACCAAGTTTTACTGTGTGAGTTCTTTATACTTTTTATAAAGGGATGTGGGTATGGCCTTCCATAGAGTGAAAGGAACCTGCTGCACTTTCTTCAAACTTAACATTTAAAAGGGTGAGATGATGGTGCAGGTGGAAGCAACAACAAATTACTACTTTCCTTGCCCCAACTAATTGTTTCAGAATTATAAAGTGAAACATCCCAAACTTTTGCTTCTCTCTTTCATTTCACCCCAAGTTTTCGTGAGAACCAGTTATGTTGTTGTCCACTATCTATGGGAAATAAATAAGCTAATTGTAATTGCCTCAATTAGTGCTGCAACTGCTTCTTAAAAATGCAGTATAAAAGCAAGGTGGTTAGTTCACATTACAGGCTTTTACGTGTTTTGTTCATTTAGAGACTAGAACCTATTTTGTAAGTTATTACCAATACTGGTGGTGTGTGAAAAAATGGCAATATTGGTAGAAGCATGGGAAAGTAATTGCCTTGCATTTAGTTAGTGTACAGTGACTTGAATTTGTTTGTTAGGCGCTAGGATTAACAGTATTGCTTTTCTTTGAAGTTTTTTTTTCCCCCTCAATGTCAGCAACTTCAGCAATTAAAACCAGTTAAACTTCTTGGTGAAAAGAGTTAAAATAGAAGAATTGAAGTGCTTGGATGGATCACTTCACAGTGCCTACTTTACAGCCCAGATCCAAATTTGTTTCAGAATTGAGTGTGTGAGGGAGGAGTGGAGGCTTGAAAGGCTGCTTTTTTCTGTAGAAGGGTTATGAGGCTGGAGATCCCAGAGAGGAATTTCAAGGACAGTACCTGGTGAAAAGCTGGACTTCTGAACTTTCTCCTGCTCAGGGGTCCTTCCTGCCTTATCATTTCACCTATCATTTACCATTCATCATTCTGAGTATCAGATGCCAAATCCTCCAGTCCTTTGCTGCTTCCTGTCTGCTAGGGAAGACTATGAACAGCATCACAGGTAGAGAGAAGTCTGTAGATGTGTCCTGTCCTCAAATAAAATCTGTCTTTAGAGGACAGGGGTTTATTTGCTTCATAAATGGCTGTGTCTCTTGCTAAGGCCTATATAGAAAATTGCATTTCAAAGAAGTAAGCATTTGAAATTCAGTATTTTGAAAGCAGTCAGGAGAATTTTCATCAAATTGGGGGTACTTGCCTTAACAAGAATATGTTAAAATCATTATAGATGAACTTTGGAGAAAACATGCTGTATTACTCAGATCCTCATGAAAAGCCTCCATGGCAAATTTGTAAATAGAGGTAGGTAGTTCCCCCCAATACTGAGGTCCATGATTGGGAGTGCTGTGGGATGCTGGGGTGATATGGTTATCTTGGCCTCAGCAGGCTGCCTGGCTCCCTTTTTCTGCAGCCCTGATTCAGATTACCCAGCAGTCCTTGTGCTTTGCTATGATCAAACGATACAGCCCTTGTGGAAAAATGTGCTACTCAAAGCTCTGTGTGGCTCCTGTAGCCAACTTGATCTATATAATGGGAAATAGGAAAGCCTTCTTTATCTGATTAAACAGACGACTTTGGCATGAAATCTTCTTTTTAATATCAACTTGTTGGAAGTGCTATGACAATAAAAATGCCTTTTTTCCCTTTTGTTGGGAAAGCAAAAAAATCAGCACTTCCTCCTTTCATGTATTACTGCCAAAGTGTTCTCTGACATTCTCTTAAGTTTAATCATTGGATGCAGTACACTGACTGTACTTGAATGCATAACTTTTCAAATCACTGTTAACTAGAAGCATCTGGGCTATGTGAGGATCTTTTCCATGGTGTTCTCAACTATTTTATTCCTGCTTGCTATACTGGCATTTAATGAATTGACAATAAAATGAATTTATAGTAAAAGGAAAAATTTTCAGCAGTACTCATTAAATTACAGATATCAAATCATCAGGTAGGGAAGTTGCTTTGTCTGCTTTAGTAGTGAAACATTACATTGCACGCAGACATCTAGACAGAAAAGATTGTTGGGTTTTTTATTTGTTTGTTTTTTCTTTAAATGGAAATTCTTTTTCAGCAATTGCTTGATAAAGAACTTCCCAGTCTTTTTTTGGCACTAAGTTGGCATTTTTCTGAAACAGAAACATCTACAATTAGTGGTTGAAGTAGTGTGTTACCATGCATATTATTTTGTCCCAAAGTACAGAAGAAGATGACACAAACTGTTCTACTATCCCACTTGAATGGAAAGAAAATATTTAGGTTTGCTGTAGTCCTTTTGGAATTTCCATGGCTCTTATGTAAGTAGTGTTAAGATAAACATCTTTGTGTCCTAAATTTCTATTTGAAAGCAAATATAAATTTTCAGAAATAACTTTCCCATTCACACACAATTTATTTTTGAAAGTTATATGTATGGTTAACAAAAAAGTTACACAAGTTTAGAAAACCATATACATAAATAATAATAAAAATTGGTGATTTTTGTTCTCCAAAGGGCTTTATGAATGTGTCCTCAATTAATTTGAACCTAGTGAAATTCAGAGACTGAGGCTTCCTCTGCAGTCAGTGTAGGTGACAACTCAAGTGTTCAAGTTTGACTTGTTCCAAATAGCAGACATGAAGTGGTACACCTTGTGTGTAGAGATGACCATGCATAACCAGCACATGCTTATAAACTTTCAAAGATTAGACGATGTATTATTTGAAATTAGAACCATTGGTAACATCTTTACATAAGGCAGGCCATTTAATGACAGTCAATCCAAATTGTCTGCTTCTGTAGCAGAACATTGGCTGCTTCTGTAGTAAATGGAGTGAAGGAGCTTAACTTCAGAACCTAACAATAGTTTTTATGATTGAACTCATTGGTTTCTGGTTTTGCTTTCTCAAGATAATTCTGCTTTTTAGGTGCTTGGGAAAGGAGATATATTTATACCCTTTACCTCTTAAAGTTTTACATAAGATTCTGTTCTTGCTTTCCAAACGCAACGTGCTTCTCTTGCAGTGCTGTGATTGGGGAAAAGATTTGGGAGAAAGGAGCGGGGAAGCTCAAAGACAGGGAAATAAGCCATCAGAAAGTGGGGAAAGAAACATCAGGAAAAAAACTATGTAGGAAAAGAATACTCTGTATATTCTTCACAAATAATGCAATGTGTTGGTGAATTTTACATCTGTGTCTGCAGTGTAGTCAGTAGAAATACTGTGTTGTAATTGCATTGCTTATTAGAGTAAGGCCTTCTTCAGAGAAGTCAAACTGTAAAGGAGAAATGCGAGGATTGTCATACAGTTGCATGCAATTAAAGAAAAAGAGCACTTGGACTTTGTGCAACATTCAAGTAATGCAGCCTCAAAAGTTTAGGCAGAGATTAGTATTTCATCTGGCATCCCAAGTTTGTGATGTCTACATTAGCTTCTGCTTCTCAGATTGAGTAGGAAAAAGTGTTATTTACAGTAAGGATTAGCTTTTGTATGTAGAAGGTAACAATTATAGGATGAGAGCAATAATCATGTAAGATTGGTATCTAGCCAGACTGAAGAGAAGTATATTTGATATGTTCTAAGACTGTTGTCCATAGCTGTTATGGCAGAAATAACAGCATTTATTGGGCTGTGAGAGGATTGCAATGTGGTTTCTAGAGATTATTTTAGTTCTGAGAGCATGTTGAGCATTATGCATGTGACAGATCTCTTTCAAGATAAATTAATTCCTTTACTGTCATGTTCTACTAAAAGCAAATGTAATAGTTTTGTTCTTTGATCCAGAATGAAATTAAAATTTAGAGACTGTAGACTGTAAAACTCGACAGGTTTGGCTCTGTTGGAGGGCTTATATTTTCGCTTGTGCAATGTCCATAACAGGGAGAAGACATACAGACTTGTTAGATGAAGAACATGGATGTCTGATATTTTCTGATCCAGAACCTTTTCTTGAGAAGCCTTATTGGATTAATGTACCTTTTATATTTAAAAAGTATATACTCAAGAGTTTAAATGATAGTATAATGTGCCACTGCAGAGGAGTTTTTCTTTCATATTGCTTTTATTCAATAAGATGCGCATTTTTCTTTATAAATGAACTCTTATTCAGTAGTGCAATTGATGATTTCTCCTCTTTTCTTCCTGCTGTAACATTGGCAAGCAGTTCAGTCCCTCCAGGTGTCAGTGCTTTTAGGTGTGTGATCAGAATTTTCTAATGAGGGGAGGAAACTGCAAGAACTGCTTTGAAATCACATTTGAAGTTCAAAAAAGAAAAAAAGAAAGCGAAGCCATCTTAAAATTAACAGCTGGAGAATTTTATTCTTTATGGCCTTTCAGAAAGGGAAGAATAGAGATGGACTTTTTTTTTTGCTTCTATGAGTGAAGCCTTACACAGTTTTCCTCCCATTTTTCTCTCATGTTCACCCCTCATCTTTATCACAGAAATGTAATTCCTCTTCTGATGACTCTTCTCTGAGGTTTGTCCTCTGTGACGCAAGCTTAGTTGGTTGACACAATCTCTGATTTTGTTCAGTTTTGCTCTTTTTTTTTCTCCACATGGCTCATCTTATCTTTGGTTAATTTTAATGATCTTTTTAGAGAGATTCTTTTTTTGTTTGTTTTCTTTTTTTTTCTGTCTTCTGCAACCTTACCCCCGAAGTCCAAATAAATTGAAGGCAAAACTAAAGCCATATCAAGTGATTGTAGGTAGGGTACTCAGGACACACAAGTGCTTGTGCAAGGGTATTTTAGCCTACCCTGTGAATAAAAAGTGAGTATGTATTTCTGTGCTTCATTTATTGTTTTATTCTGGCAATTGCAAGGTTGGAGGTGGGATTGCTTGCATTTGAAGAATCATTTGAGTGTTTTTGTGTGCTCCTTTTTTTTCTTCTGAAAATGTCTCTGCTAGGAGCAACAGTAAATTATTTTTTTTCTTTCGCTGCTTCCTCCCTTGAGACAGAGAAATGACTAAGTCCTTATACTACCCAGGCTTGCAGAATTATAGTTGGAAAAACTTCGTTACCTGATGTGCTTGGCTCCTGACCTCTGACATTGGTCACAAGAGACAATGAGTCTTTCACCTGTGATCTTAAAAGAGAGTGAACCAGTGCTAGACCAAAATACCTGGATAACCTCTTTGCTTGAAATACATTTTCTCTATAAGTTACTAGGACAGCTTGTTTCTGGGTGCAGGATACTTGTATACCATCTGGGGTGACTTGATTTTGTAGGCTTTAGTGGGGTCCATTTGGACAACACTGGGATATAACACTTCTGCTAGACAGCTGATTTTTATGTAGCATCATTGAGTAGTTAAAGCAAATGATAGCTGTCTTTTACTGAATAAAAAGTGTAGTGGGAATTGAGACAGGAAGCTGCCTAATACTGATGTCACTTCTAGATACATAAAAGTTCTCCAGACACAGGTTCATCAGATAAGAACAGATAGAATTGTTAGAGTCTCAAGCACAGGAAAAATCCCCTTGCTAGTCAGACTGCTTGCAGTGTCAATGCTTTCAGTGAACAGAAATAGATATTTGGCATATGGTCTTATGACTGTTGGACTTGAAAAGGTAGTCCAGGTTTGCAGTAATAAAAGCCTATTTTGTATTTATAGTGTTCTAACAAGGATGTGGTTTTGCCCTTAGAAAATCTCTGAAGGAACAAAGAGTCTGTAAATGCATTGCAGGTTGGGATTTTAAATTGTGAGCACAGCACAAAGCTGCAGTGGAGTGCCAGAACTTATTTTTGTAGTAGAAACAGGTTTTTCTATGCCTTTGCTGCAAAATGGGCAATTCTGGTGTTTGAAATGGTGATTCCAAAACGCCCTTTTCAAATAATGGTGATTAGATCACCTTTCAATTGCAATTCAGTTGCAAATCAAAGGTATCTACTTACCTTCCTGAAGTCTCAAATATGAAGCTAACATTGGGAGAATGCATTCTGCTTGTTAGTCTTCCCGGTATGACATACTTTAATTCAAGGTGAAACTGATTGGACAGATACCTTGCTTTCTTCCTGAGAACCCAGCTCTTGGTGCCTGTAGTTCTTCTGTCTCAAGGCTATTGTAATCAATAATCCTCATGTGCAAAGGAGAAGAAATGAGCACTCCAATTCCATTTGAACAAGCGTCACCTGTTCTGTGGAAAGACTGCTTGCCCTTGTACAACAAATACCATCTTTAATGTGCTCTTTAACAGGAACTGAGAGGAAATTGTATCACAAGGCAAAGAAGTGTCCTTTTATGAAGTAGCCATGGTTCTAACTACTTCTCATTAAGAAACCTAAAGGCAGCTTTGGCTTCCTTCAGCACTGTGAAATGAGGAGATCTCCAGTCCAGTTCGTGTGAAATGAGAATGTATTTCTAGCTGCATTCTAGAAATACATTCTAGAATGTATTTCTAAATCTTTGTTTAACAGCATTGTGACAGTGACAGAGGGGCTAGTAATGCTAATACAATTCATAGCAAAAACTTATATTTTTACATTTAGTCTTGGGGAACAGCATGTCTGTTCATCAAGGTTCTGGTCAAAGTTGAAGATGTGTGTGAATGAAATAAAGCTGGTATGGGGATGAATGAGGCCAGTTAAAGACGCCTTTGTAGCACCGTACAGCAGTACTAGCCATGAAGAGAGACTAGATGCTAGGTTTTCCAAATCAGTAGTTTGGTTGTGCATGTGGAAATTAACTGAAAGTTGAAAAAAAATCCCCCTTTCAAAGAGACATAATAAACCTACAGTGCTGGTGGTGGTGTTCTGCTTTCCAAGTCAAAGGCTTCCTCCAGGTCTCTCAGCTTTGATCCTTAAAGCCAGCTATAGAGAGGCAGGAGCAGTGCAACTGTTGGCATCTAACCATCCTGACCAAATTTTAATTCTGTTGTTAGGATAAGGATTCTTTTGTTTCAACTAAAATTCCTTGAGGGAGTTTATTTCCCAAGTAGAAGATATTCCCCTTTTCTTTTGAACAAAATTTTGCCCTGAGCTTTTGCCGTTTCTTCCTTACATTAAGGTTGTCTGTAGTTACTTTGCATATATTCAGATAAAGATACTGCATATACATTATGTACTCGCTTTTTAAGGTTTTTGATACTCTGAGACGGGAAATAAAAAGTTTGGTGGAATAAATACCACAGTTAACTGAGGAGCAAAGAAATAAGATACAGAATATGTATAAATGGTTTACGAGTTGTCTGTTAACAGAACAAAGGAGACTTTGAGATACTAGGTTTCGTAGTAGAGCAAAACATCACATGGAATTAAATTCTTAAAATAATAATTTATTACCAAGTAAAACTGTAGTGTGCTGCTTTCAAATAGGCTAATGTGAGTAAACTCAGAGACTTAAGCTTACAACTTCAGAGACTTTTATTGTTTTATACTGCCTCCAAATGGTATCTGGGGCAAGTTTCCTAGTTTACATGTTCCTCAGTTTCTCAAGCTGTAGGGTTTTGATTTGCTTTTGCATCTTTCAAGTAAAAAAACCAAAACCACCACCCACCCACTCTCAAAGAACAAACAAATTAACAAATCTCCAAATAATAAGAAAGCTCCCTGCCTTGGTAGGTGCTTTAGATTTTAATGTTTGTGACATATTTTGTAATAATTTGGTAAAATATACTGAATTGATGTATAGTAATGGGTAATTAATTTTTCCCTTCTTCCCCTTGTATTTCAATCAAGTATTTCTTGAGTAAGTAATACCTAAAGTTGTCCCACTTGCAAAAGATACCTCTGACCAGATATGTCTCCATACACAAAGTTTTATGTCTCCCTTTATGTTCCCGGCCCAAGAAATAGCAATGTCTCAATTTTAATTTGTAGATCTTTTTTTCTGACTTTCCACTCTGCTTTGTTTTTCAGTATTCAATTTATAGTTTTCAGAGTGTTATCCAAGCTACAGTAGCTCTTTGCAGCTGTTGGCTTTTATTACACTGTTTGTTCAGACTTCAGTTTTCTGATTGCTGTCAAATGTCTGCATTGTACTGTTTGGTTAGCTTTGGGTAGTTCTCTGTTTTGGAACTCACTAATACTTAAAGATCACAGGTGTAGTAATCCAGCACTGGTGACAGAGATATTTTTATTTTGAATTTAAAAAATGGGAATTAGTAAAAATAGAATGGTATGGCTACCAAGGAAGCTTTGTCTGTTGCATCAGCTTCCTGAAAAAGAAATGCCATGCAGGTAAAAAAGCTATTGTATGCTTTTCAGCATTTTGTTTAATGCTTTTCTGACTGAGTTAATAGTGAATGCTCTTAAAAGCATCTTTTGTTATTAATCCAAATAATTTACTAATACATAGGGACAGCTAAGAGAATAGTTGCCTAAGGGTATTGCAAAAGGTAAGCAGTCTTCAGAAGAACTGAAGAGTGCACTTCATAGGTGGCATTTGTAAACTGCCCTATATGAGCTGTTGCTTTGTGAGGCAATAATCATGGAGCTGTGATACCTTAATCATGTGCTTTTTAAAGCGTAGGTGATGTCAAATGCTTGCTATTGCCATTTCAGTATAGTAAAATAAGATTGAATAAATTGAGAGGAAATGAGTCGGGCTTTGTTTAAATAACAGTGTATGATGTGCAAATCCTTGTCATGAGTGAAGTTCTATCTGCTTCAGTATCCTTTATGAGTCTCCCAGCTTCTCTAAAATCAGCATGAAGGGTGTTTTTAGTTGCCATGGAATTTTGTTGCGCCAAGACAAGAGGTAGACTCTTCTGGTGGGGTAATTTTAAAGGACGTGTCAGGGAAATAGTGTTCTTCTAGAACAAAGAATAGATTGTGTTGTTATCAAGACATAGTAAAACAGTGTGTAGTTTTTATAGTGCTATTTAACTGAAGCTTTTGGGTTACATTGAAGCCATAGGTTTCAAGGGTACTTTTTTCATAAGATTCATCGCTTTGGGATAAGGACCTTGTTTTTCTGTGTTCTGAGATTTGGGAAGCTTGCATAAACTCCTCAGCAGAGTTAAGGCTACTTGACAAGCTGTACCATATATGGACTAAAACTTGCCATATTCGGGGTGCTGAATTGCTATCTAATCCTACATTTGTGTTAGCAGTAGTGTATTTCTGTCATTCAGAACAATAGGTTCTCTTTTTCCAGCAGCCACAGCTGCTGTGAGAGAAGGAAGGCCAAAAATAGAGGAAGGGCTTACAACTCACAAAGCTGGAGGTGGGTGGCACTGTTGTCTTAGGGAATACTGATCTAACAAGTACCCTGTGTACTACTTTAGTATTAGTAGCAAGCCAATATCTGGGTAACAATATGCATGTAAGAAAGTCTGAGCTCGTTGGGCAGCATTTCCATCTTTAAGAGACATTACGCTGCAGGAAAAGTTGCCACAATGGACATAGCCATTGACCACTTGTTTAACCACTGTTTTTATATTGCTTTTTTAACTGAAAAATCCTGGAAGAAGACAATAGCTAAAGAGCCTAATGCTAGAGAATCTCATGATCATTCAGGACTTGCTGATTAACAAAGAAGATGGAAACAGGTAGAGTAAGTTTAAATCCACTACTGTTCAACTGCAAAAAGGAGCAGATTATATTCCCCAAAACTACCTTCATAGAATTTGGTGTTTTATAAAAGTATAATGATAATGAGTGAATGTACACACACATGTATATATGCCATTTATGAGATAAACTCCGTTTGATGTAGGCATGTATATAAATATTATGGGTTCTGAAGGTAAGCAATAATAGAATTTGTCATGTTACCAGGGTCTTGTACCAAGTTGAGGATTTTGTGTTTTGGAAATGAAGATGTCACTTCTTTCCTTTTTTTTTTTTTTTTTTTTTAATCTTGATAGTCTTTTTTGAGGATGGGGTTTATTACACTATGCCTGATATAAATGAGCATTCTGGCTCTTAAACCCAGCAGAAATGTCACATGTTTATCTGCTGACTGGCCCCTTCATTTTATACCTTTCCTCCCTAACTGTTTTGTTTCATAGTCAAGCAAAATACAGCTGGCTAAATGTACTGATTGTAGTGATTGAGTGGAACTCTATCTCTCTCTTCGTGGTTGGGTTTTTGTTTTTTTTTTTTCCTTCCCCCCTCTCCCATATCAGCTAGGAGAACCAATTCCCCTGATGCTACATAGTAACTATTTGACAGAGGGGAGCGGTGTGAGATTTGCTCTTTAGGGAAACGTCACTTTGCAGGATGTTTGTGCAGCTAGATCACAGACTGGCTTGTTTGTTTTGGGGAGCTGTGGCACCAGTATGATGGTCTTGTTCCTGTGATCATTTTTTTATAAGAAGAAGCTGTGACGAAGGTGTGTTGCTCCTAAACAGGAAGTATGTCATGTTTCTGTGCCTGCCCAGTATTCCTTTTGTTTGTGTTGCCACCTGCCCACTACCAACCTGCTGCTGGATTGATTCTTGCTGCCACTTGCTAGGGAAGTGTAGTGGTAAGGACAGATATCAGGAGAAGATGGAAAATCAAGAGCTTTGTGGGATAACTCAGACTTACTTCCATTTATAATGGTGCTGTTTCTGATTTGCTTGAGGTTCTCTCTGAAGAAGCAATCTGATATTAGTAAAATAGCTTCATAATGAAGTATTTTGCCCAGTTGCTTTCAGTTACGGTTTGAGGTTGTATTTTTGTGTTCTGTATAGACACCAGTAGCAAGCAAAGAGTTCATAGTTATTAATGTTTCTGGGGGTGTGATTTGGTTAGGAAAGAACATTAGAAAAGTAAAAAGGGTGAGAATGCAGAAGGATGAGAATGATAATTATGATTGCTTATTATGAGTCTAGTACAACCTTTAAATTTGATGTATTTATAGTAATACAAAATCTGAGTAATTACCTGGTTTTGGTAGCATGGTACTTTCAAAAGTATTCCCAGTGGATGTGCACAGTTAAGGGAAGTAAGTCATTTAAGGTGGAATATATAATCTACATAGTGACTTATAGAATAGAAAGCCTCTAAGTAGGTAGGTGACTGCTGTGCACATCTCAAGAGTAAGATGACTGTATGAGAGCTATTTATACAACATATATATCCTCTGTCTGAAAGTTAAGTGAGCATATATGCCTGGAAGCTGCTGTAATAAAATAAACAGATATTATTAAAAAATTTAAAAGAAATACACCTACTGCTTCCAATTAGTATCATGATGAATGACTCATTTTGTGATCTGCATGCTGGACTAATGCGGTATATTTTGAGTTGCATTATGAACTATTTCTTGATGACTTGTCCAAGTATGGCATGACTATACTTGGCTTGTTGCTTCAAACATTAAGATAGGTGCATTCTAAAAGTGTCTTTCCTCCAGAAGCTGTGCTTAACTCCTTGTTCTCCAGTGCACATGACAATGATTCAGGGACCAGTCTATTGAAGAAGAGATTTGGCTATTCCATCAATCAATACCATTGTGTTAGCACTGGTTGTCTCTCCATATGTGTGGTAGGGAATTGTTGGAAGTTGGTTGTTGGAACTTTCAGGCTTAAGTCACCAGATGTTTTTATACCATTTGAATCTCTTATTGCAAGAAAGAATTTATATTAAATTTTGCTTAAGTAGTGGCTTCTTAAATAGTTTTTTTACATTTCTCAAAAAGTAGCTGGGAATATTTTCAATTCCTTCATTAACTTTCTAATATTTTGATAGATTTTTTCCAATTTGGCAGAAAGGCAGATGTGTTTAGAAATTTTTCTTCAAGTTCCATGAGCCAGGAAGGAGAGGGATCCTAGTAATGCTCTGAGGAGAAGATAGCAAGATGGACTAATGATATAGACACTGAAGAGTTAACCTAAATCCATTTTAAAAAGTGTTCTAAACATAGGAAAAGCTTCTGTCTAATATAATTAATGAAAACTTAGCAGACAAGCCAGTGTTCACAGGGTGGAATGTTTAAGATGGTCAAAATTGGATAACTTCAATGTGTTTCCATATGGCTTTTTAGTAAAATATATGTGAATTTTAAGAAACGGAAATCTTTATTAATGTATTTGCTTTGCTAGCTGAAGGTGCTTAAATGCTGTCCAAGATCACCAGATACTTGTTTCTGTCTGCATGTGTGGGATTTTTGGGTGGCGAAGGTGAACTTGGTTATGCAAAGAAGCAGTTAATTGCTCTGCAAGATCTTTACTTCCAGCTTTTTTGCTTCTGCTCAGTTTCTATAATCTGAAGTACATTCTGTCCAGCTTGTAAAGTTGATGCAATAGATACAGGTTCTGTAATCTTTTCCAGTAGAATGCTCTCATTTATAAAAGAAAATAAAACGATCCCAACCACAACAAACACACCCTCCTGGCATAATTACTTCAGAAAACCCATTCCTTAATCACAGAAAACAAGATTGTGATAAACATTTCTACCAATTTATTTCATGGTGTTTCTCGGGCTACCTTACAGGTAACATAATAGGTTGTAAATACGCTGCCACTGTGAGGCAGAAATGTCTCTAGGCCACAATTGCAACTCAGCTCTGCTATGTCAGTGGATGTACTGACAATCTGCTGAGGGCTTATTTGCTTGTTGGTCTTAGCATGTTTTTTTATGTAATTTGCATTGTCTAATTATGTCTTTGGACTTTCATATAAAATTAACCTCGTGCAGACTCATTAATATACATATCCTTAAAAATTACTGTACTTTATAGTCCTGTTTGGAAAAGGAAGAGAAGTGCTTTAAGCTGTGCAACAAATTTTAATTTTTTTTTGGTGACCTTTTTTGCTTTAATGAAGAAAAGATTTGTTCTTAGAACAGTCAGTTAATGAGAAGAGTATTACTGAGTAGGAAAGTTACATTACAGATTCACTGTGACTTTATGCTTTTTGGAAATAGCATGCAATAGATTCTTATGTTGTCAGAATATGTAAATCATGAAGGAGACATGTTAATTGTCGGTAAAGGACATCTTATCTTTATAAATGAAAAATCTTTTATTGAATTAATTTAAAACAACTATTAATAATTTATCATGATATTGGCACATAAATATCTCTGTATTTTACAGTCTCATGTTTTATTACTGTTGGCAATTTTCAGTATGTACATCACAGATAAAAATCCATGCAGGATTATATAAACAATGCACAGCATTGAGGGGGAGGAGGTGGTCCAGTTGACAAAAAGGATGCTTGAGAAAAGTGCAGTGTGCAGTTATGAATTAGTTCATATAAATATTGCCTATGGCATGGATATTTAAAGAGGTTGAGAAGTCGAATACATTACGAGAGCTAATATTAACTGCCGTTAGCAAGCTAGCAGAGCATGCTCAAGCAATTCAGAGAGGTGGAGACCGAACTCAGAAGTCTGTCTCAGATAATTTCTTTTTTTTCCTTAGCTAATCAGGCAAAAGGAATGATCAAAAATTTTTGGGAAAACTGATTTTTGAACAGTTTGCAGTCAGCAGCCTTACGTTGGGCTCGGGAGATGCAGTCAATGTCCGTCTGTGAGCTTGCCCCGCAGATGGCGCTGGCTATGCTGGCACTCTCCGGATTCCTGTTGCCTTCTGAGCGGGAATCGCTGTGCTGGGAATTCTGATGGGGCTGTATAGAAAATGTATGCCTTTCAGGTGACTACTGGATACCAGATGTTTTTGATAGGATTTTGATAAATGTATTGGGATCCATTGAGAATAAGATTTAACATGAAAATAAATAAAAAGCACCCAGGGGAGTAATTCCCTTTTATTTATATTCCTTAGCTCAGATATAGATATATATATATAT